>JAURVB010010296.1:0-13922 GCA_033002965.1 Piper betle | reverse complement strand
CAGCATCTGCCCGCTCACGCGTCTGCGCGCACACCCGCGCGCGCCCGCTCGCGCGAACAGCAGCGCGCGCCATCGCGCGCCCGCGCACGCCCGCGCACCCGCGCGCTCGCGCAGGCGCGCTCGCGCACCCGCACCCGCGCTCGCGCAGCAGCGCGCCTGTCGCTCCTTGCGCGCACAGTAGCGCGCACGACCCCGCGCTCGCCCGCTACAGTGCTCGGTACAGTTTTCCAGCACGATTCCGCTATTTTGCTCGGTACTAGCGAATGCTCGGCACCCTACGCTGCGTACTCGGCTCGGTAGCCTGCTCGGTCCACGGTTGCACCACAACCTCGATATGCCGACCCAAACACCGATCAGCAACAACTTGAGGTTTCTTGACCTGGACTCGGCCACATGCTCGGTACACCAAATACCGACCCATGTGCCGACACCACTGCTGCAACTCGACGCCATGCTCGATCACACAGCAGCTCGTGCACCTCGGTTTGCAACCTGCAACTCAACACGGGTTAGCCTCCGTATGTTGTTTCCACCACTCGGATAGCCACCGCTACCCCATCATGGACGCGGGACACCTAGGGACAACACCTAAACCCTAGTTTCCGGTACGCCCATGAATCACGTCTGTGACAGCAGGCTTGGAAGTTCTTAACTAGCCAAAGTGAATAGTGTGCGATGTTTTTTGCCACTTAATCAAAAGTACTTTGTACGTATGATGCACGCAATATGTAATTTGGAGTGATGACGACTTAATTTGTGCACAATCCCTTAGAATCTAGGGTATAACACACATGAAACAGTAACCATTAAACAATCTAATAAGAAAGGATAGTTGCACGTAGGGCATTAGGTTAATTGAGCGAGTCAGGCTAATTGAGCAAGCTAAGCTTGTGAGTATTGACGTTCGGCTCGGCTTGATTTGACTTGAAATTAAACATTTAAATATTTGAATTTTACTCGAATTCGAATCTTACGAGTTGAGTTTGAGCAAGATAATATTCAACTTGACTCGACTCGGTTATAATTTGAACTCAATTCAAAATTGATTCAAACTCAACTCAATAATATTATATAATAATATACATAATATCATTTATTTACTTAAAATATATATATATAATTATAAATAAATATTATTATTAAGGGTAGTGGTGGGGTGTTTTATTTTTTATTTTTATTTATTTTATTAAATTTGGGCCGTCCTTGTTATCAGAGACACAAACATTATCTGCCCTTGACTAAGATTATATATATTAATAAGTTTAATTATAGTTAGTTATATTTATTTATATATAATTAAATAACAAAGTATTATCAATACAGGGAAAGTTTAGTTCGGAGATCATGAGAGTGAAGATCTAAAGGTCACGTGTTTAATCCATACTTATTGTATTATTTAAAATTATTTTTTGTTGGATACATGTATTAGGCCTAGGTTGCTAATTAAACAAGCCAACTCGTCAACCTTATAATCGAGCTGGTTTTAAACTTGTTAAAATTAAACAATTTAAGTGTATTCGACCTCGGGTCGAACTTGAATAACATAAAAAATATTCGAGTCAATTTTGAGTATATATGTTTAAAATTTGTTTAATCTTGAGTTGAGTTCGAACGAACTTCGAGCTATTCAATACTTAATAAAGTTTAATTAAATTTAAATTTTATAAATAAAAAATAAAAGTGTATTATTGTAAAATATTTAAAAGACACGTGGCGTATTAAAATTATTATATATTCATATTGGCATGGATATATATATATATATATATATGTATATATATATATATATATACATCGGCGAGAGACTAAAAAATTTCCATCTTGGTTAACCCTTTAACGAAGAGTCTATTGTAGGTTTTGATCATGGGCCCTGAGCTTGACCAGACCGGACCGGCGGGTTCTACCCGGGTCATTGCTGAGGTCTGTTCGATCTTGCGAAGAAAATTAATTCTTTTCTAAATTGTTGTTTGTTTTTTTCATGACTAGAGATTGAATTAGTATCTATTGGAAGGAATTATAGCGATCAACGTTAGTCATGGCTTGGTAAATTTCACCAATTTCAAAACATCTTTTGTTATCAAAACCTTTAACCAAACCTATTAGATGATTTTTTTAAACCATTTTCACTGTGAGTGGGCCATTAGCAGATTATTTTCACCACTTAATACGGAGTCTCACATTCTAAAACTAACATTGACTAGTAAGAAATTCGACAATCAAATTCAATAATATGTCAAATTTTTAATGCTTAGATAGAACAGCAATTATTCACATATTATTCGACCATTATAGTTTCAATTTTTGTTATTCGGATATTATTCGACCATTATAGTTTCAATTTTTGTATAAGTATTGGAGAGTTGAAGGAAAATGCTTATTTGATAATTAGGCAAAGTAAAGTTTAATTTAGAACTTCACTTGGTAGGTTTTGGGTTTATAAGAGCAAGACTTAGATGTGTAGATAGACTCCGGTTTTATTATAGATAAATTGAGGAGTTGATAGATTTTAATTCAAAGATTAGTTCTAATTAAACGATGAAATAGATTATATCAACAAGGCAATTGATACACATATATTCTATTTTTAAAGTTAGACGTAAAAGTGAGGAGATAAATTATAATAATCTGATTTTTTATATTTTATTTTATTATATTTTGATTGAATCTCTCACTTTTAAGCTTTACCTAGTTCTTTTTTATTATTAAGAGTAGATGAAAAATAAAAATTGATAAGTTTGTTTGAAGGTGCATTGTTAAGGCAGCAAGTGTTTGACCAATTTATTGTTTTATTAACCGTTTTCAAATTAAATTGATATATTGAATATTTTAATCATTTAAGAAAATGGTTAAAAAAAGTGATAAATTTAAAGGTACTGTTTTAATTTTGAAACCCAAGTGGTAGAAGCTTCTACCGCGACCGTTTTGCCGATTTATTATTTTATTTATTTATAAAATAAAAATAATTTTATTATTTAATATTAATAAGAAATAGTATTATTATTATGTTTAATTAAAATTTTATATTATTAAATCCTCTTAAAAATTAATTTAACATGAATGAATTATCTAAATAACACTAAATATATAATTTTGGTACAAGTTAAAATTAAAATTTATCAATTCTTAACTATTTACCGTCGATCAAAGTGGTCAAAATTTGATAGTGATAAACAGTGGTACGATAATGGTTAATAATTAAAAAATTGGTAATTGATAATGATAAATGCTTTCAATCACATTTACACCACTTGGTATGTATTGTATATATTGTGCAGGTCACACCTAATTTAAATTAATATAAAGAAAAGTCTAGCTTAAATTAATATAAAGAAAGAGGCTTTATGGCTAGCATATTAACTGCAAAAGTTTTTACCTGACTTTTTACTTCCCCTTCACAGTATCAAGGCAAGAGTATATAACACATTTACAAAGGCAAGACTTTATAACACATTTACAAGCAAAAAGTTTTTGTGCATTATAATTTGTGGCTAAAGTTAGTCTCACTTATCATAAAGTTAGTCACTTACAAAACATGCAAGGTTTTCCAGGTTTTCTACTTCCTTGATAAGCCTTTCAACCATGTTCTCTATATTAAGCATCCCAAAAACGAAGCTCATTGTCAGACTATTCTCCATCATCTCGTTCTGGGTTTGCACTTTCAATGCCAAGGCACTGGTAACTGCTGATCTTACTTCTCCACTTAAGGAGTTGAGCCTTGCAATAGTCGATTTCTTGGTGTGATCACTTCTCTTCATACTTGAGAAACTGTGCCCAAGTTCCATTAACGTAAATTTCAACAAATTTCCCAGAGATGTGCAAGGTTCTTTGACCGCCAATCTTAATGGTGGATGAGGATACTATAATGATCAAAGAAGAGAAGTAAAATTAATTGCAGTTCTCTATCTTATTTTCTAAATATTTTGATGGCAAGCAATTAAATTATGGGTCATACCTGTTTACTTTCATGTGAATGTATGCATATTCCTGTTAAAGTGAAAATGCATGCAGCCAGCTCCCTCAGCAGATCACCAGTTTTCAAGTACTTGTCCCATGGGTAGGAAAAACCAAATTTGCCATGCCAAGGCTCCCATCTCGCAAAATTAGCCTGATATACAATTAAGATTAAGAATAACTCGTCCATTATATATTACCAATAATGTAATATATTTTGACTAATCAATGTAAATTCAGGACTGCAAATATGTGATCTTTTAATTACCAAAGTCTCATCAGAAGCTTTGGAGTATAGCACAGAGGTGCAAGTTTTGAGATTGTTGGCAGCAGTACTTGTCTCACCATCTGATTTGAAATAATCTTCTAAACATTCTGTAACATAAGCAGCAAACCATGTATTGAACCTTCTTGTAAGTAATTAAAACATGACATTATCACGGGAAAATTAAAATTTATAAAACCCTTCATTATATTGCGGCAGCTAGGCCTTGGTTGATCGAGAATCAAGTTCATCAAAATGTTAAATGACAAATTAAAAGCATATGATACCTTCAATGGCCACGGCCAGTTTATCGAATTTGTTGGCAATGGAATGGTGAAGCTCATCGCCAGCCCAGATGGGGAAGAAGAACAAACTGATGAGTATGCAGACGGCGAATCCGATAATGATAGTCAGCAGGCGATCACAGCCTAACTGGACGATCTCCGGTGCTCGGAACCCAGAAACTGCAACTAGATTGAAGGTGAGGATGAAGATCATGACACCGTAATCGTACTTCCTTTTGATGGTAGGAACCAACCGAGTGTAAGTGCCTAAGGCTCCTGATCAGTAACAAGATCGAATTCATCAACAACTATGTCTCAATGGTATGCGACTACCCATGTTGGTAGAAAAGGTTTTGCTATATAGTGGTGCGTGATTACCTACAACAAAGACCGACATGGCGAGGGCAATTGCTCTTGTGACATGACCGATTTCTCGAGCAGAAAGTGCTGCCAAGCAACCGAGCCCACCTCCTGCTATAGTTCCCATTCCACGATTTAGTCCCTTGCTCAATGTTGCACCTGATGGCCATTAGCAATAACATTGACAGATATGGTCATTAATATGATGGTAGAACCTCTCTTACCATATAACTGGCATTTCTACGGACGTAAGTCTAATAAAATATATGTAATGTTTAATATTGATTGAAATATCTTAGGCCATTGGCACGAATATGGAACTTATTCTATGCTCATTGATGTAACATGTATCTTCTTAGTGGTTTCTTAGTGCCAAATGACATGGATGTTATCCCTTCATAAAAAAAGGCGCATGCAAAAGTGATCTCTCCATTTAACTATTGTTGGCTAATGTTAGGAAAATTTACATCCCTCTAGCATGGATTTACATGCCACTCAATGCATTGACCCCATCGCCGACAGTAAAAATATCTGCGATGATAAATTTGTCACCAAAATTTTAAATTAATCAAAAAAGTTTTCTTTTATAATTAATGATAAATATTTTGTCCTTAATGGGTGTTACCATTGATACATTTTTACTTATTCATCTGATCTTACAGTCAATATTGAGTATTACTAGCGGTAAAACTTTACAACTAATTATCTTCCATAAATAACAATTAAAAAAAGAGATGTATTATACCTGCAGAGAACTCGAAAACCACCACCACGGTCATGATAGCCCACATAGCGTTATCCCCAACTTGTTCATATAGAGGTTGGACGACGAATAGAAGTGACACCACGGCCAAGGCGAGTCCAACCTTGATGCTGTGAATCGTCTTCTTCTTATCAAGTGTTGCTGCATAGCGGGCAATTGCAAAGCAAATGGCGGCACTAAAATGAACTGGTTTTGCTTGGTTGACAGCTTTACTAGAGTTAGAAACAGCTTTAACCTCCTGAACAAGGTTTTCAATGGGCACAATCGTCTCCATTCTCTTCATTAGCAGGTTTCACTAATATCTACTAGCTAGCTTCTTCACACCATATAACCTGAGATCAATGCATGGTTTGGAGACGGTGCAAGTAGACACATATATAGAGGTTTGGAAGGGTCCACAAAAGATGAAGAGATGGGAAACAAGGAGACAAGTGGAACGCACGAATTTGCCTTTGAGGTTTTGGATGTCAATTGTCATTAGTAGTACAAAGTGACATTTTTTCCCCTCGAAGTCTTTAGTGGCCAATTTGGCCTTATATATCAGGACTCTATCCGTACATATATGAATGTTTGTCTTAAGGATATTTTATTATATAACAACAATCTTGACCCGGAAGAAAATGTATGATTGAATGTGATAAATTTTTTTGTCACTAAAGGTCTATATTTTATTTTAGCGGTTGTAAATCGATCAAATCGAACACTTATACTTGCTTTGAAACTTCATTTTCACTAAGTTTCTATTCGGTTAGAGCATGAAAGAAATTAAGCAACATGCCATAGTATGCGCGGCCAAAATTATAGATTGCTCCATTTTTTAATAATGAGGTATATTATAATAAATTGATATATTATAGATGAACTCTAGTTTAAAAGAAAGACTTTAATTAAGTGAATAGATAATTTATAATAATTTAATTTATTTTTTTATTTTTTGTATTTTAATTACTTGAATTTCTTAATTTTCAACGGAGAAGGACTTTAATTCCCTTTATATTAATAAGAGTATATGAAATATCTGTGAAATCTATAAATGGTTATCATGGTAAAAATATTGATCGTTCACTAAAATATTATCTATATTTAGAGCACTGTTGCACGAATCGGCCGATTCCGTGCGGAATCGGCCGATTTAAATCGGACGCGCGATGCCGATCCGATTTCGAGCCGACCGATTTAAATCGGAATCGGTTTTTTAATGAAATTACTAAAATACCCTAGGTATGATTTTTATTAAATTATTTAAGCATGGGTAAAATGGTAATTTGGATTTTAAAAACCTAAAATCAAATCTGCTCCCCCGCGCCGCCGCCGCTCGTCCGCCCGCCGCCGCCCCGTTTCCGCCCTCCGCCGTGCTCCCCGACTCCGGGCTCGCCGCCGACCGGGCTACCGACCTCGCCGCCGACCTCGCAACGTCGCCGCCGAAGTGTGGCCGGACCGAATCGGGCTGTGACGCACGAATCGCCGCGACTCGTCACCGCTCCGGGCCGCCTCGCCGCCGGCTGCGGGCCGCTGACTGTTCGTCCGACCGGGCTGCCGACATCCTCCGACATCGCCGCCTCGAGACTCGCCGCCGACCGGGCCGGCGGCGGCGGGGGTAAGGAGTGGCATTCTCGTAATTAAAAGTTGACTCGAGTCTAACTCGAGTCAAAAATAATAATTAATTCTAAATAATTTAAAAAAATCTTAAAAAATATTTAAAAATATCAGAAACTATAATATACAAAATAATATCAAAATAACATCAATACCTAATTTTAATATATTTATATTATAAATTATCAAATTATTATATATGACCGATTAAATTAATTTGGACCGATTCAACTGAACCGATTCTTGGCCGATTCAGACCGATTCCGATTCCGATTCCGACTCCCTGGAAAACCGATTCCGATTCCGATTCCGATTCATGCAACCATGATTTAGAGTATTTTATGGTGAGATATTACAATTAAGATTTCTACCCCGTGATCCCGAGGCAGTTCATCTTTACAAAATTTCCTATAAAAACACAAAAAAAAATTCATGAATATATTTTACATGATAACCCTCAGTTGTAGAAATCAGATCGGAAAGTTTCTGATTCAAAAAAATTGTTAAATAGTTATTTATGCAAATCGGCCAATTAGAGCTGATTCGGACCGATTTGCGCCAATTCTAAAAATCGGCCAATTCTGGACAATGGCGATAGACGGGGCGGCGATGGCTAGCGGCAAGGCCGGCAACTAGGCGACCTAAGGGCTGGGTGGGGAGCGGGGCGAAGACGATCTGGAGGGGCGGGGCAGGGGGGGCAAGGTGGGGCGGGGGGGCACAGGGGGAGGGGGCAACGGGGCCGGCGTGGGAAGCGGTTGGCGGTGCTGGGGGCGCAGTGGTCGTAGGGGGCCGGGCGGGGCTGGCAAGGGGAGGCGGGGCGGGGTGACGGTGGCGAGGAGGGACAGGAGGGGGTTGGTAGGGGGAGGCAAAGTGCGGCGACAACGACGGGTGAAGGAGGGCGGTGGGTGTGGGGGAGAAAGTGGAGAAATAAAAGAAATAGCCATGGCATTCTAGTAATTAAAATTTAACTCAAATCCAACTCGAATAAAAAATAATAACTAATTCTAATTAATTTTAAAAAAATCTTAAAAATATGGGAAAAAATGCCATAAAAATAATACATACTATAATATCAAAATGACATGTTTTATAACTAATAAACTACCGATTTTAACTAAGTTAAAATTTTTGTACAGGACTAATTTGGACCGATTCATTTAAATCGATTCCTAACCGATTTAGTCTGATTCGATCCGATTAAGTAAATCCCTCGAAACCAATTTCGATTCCGATTCTGATTTTTGCAACTATGGATAAACAACTCTAATTCACATCATGAGTAACGCTAACAAATAAATAAAATAAATAAATTTATATAGTTTTTCATATTTATGTGGTGACTTTATTTGGCAGCTTTGCTCTGTAAGTTTTTGAACGAGTATAGATTGACAAGACTCCACGTTGAAGTTATTTTGTGTACTCCATGAAGCCAACGAATGGGAACAATGAGATAAGAAAACTGCACCATAAAAAATGTGGTGGCTCTAATTATCAAACTAAATGGGTCTGATCTTTTATGGCAAAGGCACTAAGGAGAGTGGAACAAATTAGGTACGTTATATCATGAAAAGTGATCGATAGAACCTGTTCATGGTGGGTTTTACATTATAGTTACCTAATTCCAGCGTATTCTAGAACAGCGGTGCACACAAGAGGTTTACCATTAACTCATCTATATATTAATGTTGGGGATAAAAACTCCCCAAACCGGCACAATGTAACTAGCGTAGGAGCTAAAAAACCAAAAAAAATAATGTAGATGGTAAAATCACTAAGTCACCAACAAAAAATAACCTCCATGGAGTACGCCATTATGAGAAATGTTTAAAGTATTTAAAAATTTTGAATCACTTTTTCTTTTAAAGTTGTAGATCTATACGTCTGATCTAATAGTTCTAATTTGGTTTCACACAAATTCACCTCTCCAGTTCTTCTCGAAAGGCCATAACTGATCTCACTTTTAGATCCTCCCGGTCTCATTGCCTAACTCATCTATGCGATTAGACTCTCATCTGTCATGTTCTTCCCAGAAAATCATAACTTAGATGATTTGTATATAGGTTAACGAGAAAAACTTATTCATTTAAGTAGCTTTTGGATTAAAAGAGGCACGCGACACTTGTTACAAATCCTTTTTAAAAGCTCATTGGTCCAACAATAGTATAAGAGTGGTTTAGATTAAAAGAGGCACGTGACACTTGTTACAAATCCTTTTTAAAAGCTCATTGGTCCAACAATAGTATCAAAGTGGTTTTGGTGGCTAGCCTGAATTGGAGCCTCCTGAAACTTTACTATAACATGTTGACCTAGTGGAAATAATTCGGGTAGTATGCTACGTGAGACATGTTGACCTAGGGGAAATAATTCGGGTAGTATGATGTGTGAGAGGGAGAATTGGGTTTTGGAGTCTTCTAAAACTTCACTATAACATGTTGACCTAGTATGTGGTGAGGGGGAATCACTATAACATGTTAACCTAGCATGTGGTGAAGGGGAAATAATTCAGATAGTATGATATATGAGAAAGAGAATTGTTGAGTTTATCACATGTCATGTTTGGAAGTGACGAGTGACTTGTATATAGGATAATGAGAAAATTTTATTCCTTAAACTAGTTTTTTTATTAAAAGAGGTATATGACACTTATTGCAAGTTTTTTTAGGAACCCATTAAACCCAATACTAAGAACAAAACGTGTCCCTAGTGAGGTCATCCCCTCCAACCCCTACAAGTAAAGCAACTCTAGAAAATTTTGTAAATTAATATATAATATAATGATGTATGAAGGCTAAATATAAATATGTAAAAGGATCTAAGCATTAAGTGCTCAACACAAAACAAAGAGTCCAACAACTAATTATTTTTCCTTGAGCATCAAAATGCTCATTAATGAATTCCTTAGTTTTCGTCATCTTTGAACTTCTCTTTGTGCTCCATCAAATCCAATCCATACAATTAGCACATACAAGACGGGCGAATTTATCGCTTAAAAGCATAGATCTCTTGATCAAACTGAATGTTTTTATGGATTAACATTGATGATCACTTATATTGCTTCAATATTAATGATGGCTAAATGGCTGCTATCTATTGGAGCCCCCTTTGCGTAGTCATTCATGTCAAGTCATTGGTTTTTGGCGACTGTCCGCTACTCTGTTTGGCAATTGGTGCTATTGTGATTGCCGCCGACCACCTAAAAAGCTCCGCTGCCCCTCTCTTGATCTTTTCTGGGCCTCTGCAATCTTCACTTCTACTGCCATTGTTGTCAGCGTTACTGTTTCTCCCTGCTAACATTACCTACATCGCACCGCTTCTTCGGATCGCGTTGTAGCCCCAATTACTCGATGACCTCTGTTGCGGGAGATCGGGTCCATGAATTTGAATCCCAAATGACTAGCAGACAGCTTAGAAACCCCAAATATACATATGAGAACCATTCATCTCACAAGATGTCATACTATTTTAATAGAACTTCCGTCTATCAATCAAGCCTTGACGACCTCCAAACTAGTAGCCCGACGACTCAGTCCCCTGTAGCCTTTACGTTTTCTTTTTTTGAAAATATCATAAATAATTATATTTTAAATATTTTTAAAAATAAACAAATTTACAAAATTATATAAAAAATATTCATTTTAAAAAAATTTATATCAATTATGATCAAATTCTGTCATTTTTTAAATAATAACAAAAATACCCATAAAATATATGTTTACTAATACTAAAATAAATAATAGATAAAACTTATAATTTTTACTAACTCTATATATGTAAATAAAAAGTTAACTGATAAATATTAAATAGAATATAAAACTATATTATTGATGAGCTAAAAAAGCAAAACATATTTTTTATTGAATTTTGGACAATTAATAAGAAAATTAAATTTTAGGCCATCAAAAATAAAAAATAAAATAAGAAAGATATATTTTTGATGTTCAAAATTTTAATTTGAACACATTTTATTAAAAATTAAAAAAATTGTTTTGTCCAATATATTTTTATTGTGAAAATTGTTGTTAAAAAAATGAAATATCATTCATTATATAAAAGATAAAAATATATTTTAAAAAATTTAAAGTTAAATTAAGGGTATTTTTGTTAATAAAATAAATATCATAATTAAAACATTCTTAACACATAAATTGACTATATATGAAATACAAATTTGAGATCTGACTATATTTAATAAAAGTTTAAAGTTTTGGTCAATTATAAAACTTGATTATTTATTATATTTTGCCTCTTCTTTTAAGCTCGTTGAACCAAGTTGGTCCGAACCAATTGAGACCTATTTTTAACCTAAATCAACCCTCTCACTCCAATGGGTGCTCAGGACGAAATGGATTTAACACAACTCTCCCACTCTCACAGAGAATGTACTCAATTTGTCACCCCACAGGTTATTGTGTCCGCCAACAGCGGATGCACACGGGACGCCAAAAAGCCTTCGACAGTTGATGATCGATCATCAACGGTCACTATTTTTGGCGTCCCTTATTGGCGGAGGCAAGCTCTGATCACATGTTAATATATAAATAAATTGTGCTCATTCCAACAAGCAATTATTATAATCTGGATATTAAAATGCCCAACCAAATGACATTGCACAACACTTACCTTCCATCTTTAGGAAAGATAAGGTATATGATATTGGAAGCCTCCTATCGGCCATTGAGCCTCGACAAAGCACAGCACCATTCAAAGAGACCGGTGCGGTTTGGTGCGTCAGCCACCACCAAGCACTGTCTACCAGTTTGGGATTTGTCCCGTCCATTTGTCGTACACAAATCATGAGCGACGCCTCATCTCCGGGGTAGAATATACTTCTTAGGCAGTCACCTTACACCTTAGCTCTCCTCCAACCAATACAAATTCGATAAATAGATGGAGACCCATTTGCTAAAGTGAAGTGGGAATGCGATTGAGAGCACCCAGACGAAAAGATAAGCTTTTCTCAACTCCGTGCCACGGACACTTCGTACTTGGGTGCTCATTTTGATTTCCAACCCTACTGTAGGCATGGCTTTTGATTGGTTCAATTCCGAGTATGACATTTGCTTCTTGTCGTTCTTGTCTGCGCTACTGTACGTTTATTCTTTCAGTAAACTACTCAAACCCCTGCTAAAATAGTTCGTGCGTGGGATTCCATCAAGAGTACTATTATTTATTAATTAATTTAATAATAAATTAAATCTCATTATCTTTGGTTTACAGATCATAACCTAATGAAAACAACACAAAGTCACCTGAAAACTGGATCGTTGGTTCTCGTTCTTCGGAGACTGTGTACAGTGTAATAGAAACATCCATTAGCTTCAAAATGCCCTCAATCAAATACGTCTTAGTGCATCACTACCTGTACCTTCTCAGACCAAATTAAATAATCAAACTAGCTCATGTTGTAGGTTTTAGGAGCTTTCATATCATCTACCCTCCTTGTTGAAGGTACCCTTCATGGAGATGTTGGCCTTAATCTTTGCCATGTACTAATTAACCAACTGTGTAACCACCAATAAAACCCTAAAATCAGTATAGAATAATTTCAACTTTATTGCAATTTTGAGTGGAAACCTAATTGTATAGCTGAATACATAATTCTATTGAGGAACTTTTAACAACCCTCGCTAACTTGTAGTTCATGAGTAGATTTACTTCTTATTCGACATGGATTCTAAATTAACTATGATCCATATGATTACACTTATTTCTATCCTTTAAAGCCATAGCTGAGTTTGAATAGAAACCAAAATGTCATCCGAATTTGGAACCTTAAACAACATCTACCTTCTCTTTTAAAGCAGAGATGATTTTTTCTAACTAACAAAAAAATTAAGATCCAACCGTCAATCTCCAAAAATCTCCTAACTAACAATAAAACTGAGATTAAACAAATATTGAGTCCATTAAATCACAAAATTAATTTTTTTAACAAATATTGCTTCTTCACATATATTAGATTTCAAAATATATGCAATATATACAAAAATATACAACTAATAACAACAAATTTATATTCTTCATAAATATATTTAATAAAAAAATTGTATTAATATTTTTTCAATAAACTAATTTATACAATACCCATACCAGTGCCTTAAGCAGGAACCTTGCGCTAGGTAATATAAACTAGGCATTTGGTACGCCTAGTATTCATTCATGCATTGCACTATCGAATTCATTTACATACAAGCAACCAAATGTCTGTATCAAAAAACAATATAAGCGAAATTTTCTTCATAAGTAAATCCGATGTCAGGTTGGATTCTAATTTATTGGATGACAGGATTCTTAAATTCCCAATTTTCCAATCTACACAAATCCTCAAGTTTACCATGGGATCTAAGCAGGCAGCAAATCATTAAGGAAAAGAAAATTACGACAACCAACCCAATTATAAATTCAAACAACAATACAAAGTAAAAATTATCAAAACAAGAGAGCAACCTACAGAGCACATACATGTCACGTGAAGATGGGAATGATCCTGAGGACGTGCGGTCACGGTGTGGTCAATGACATTTACCCTACCATTTGCACTTTCTCGCCCATTTACTATTATCGTATTGTTTACCGCTTTCCTGACCATAGCCGTTATTGACTTCTGATCATTTTGGCTTCTTGGTAAATATTGGTTTGATCCTATATAACCCTTTGGTAATATAAAACTCATATCAAGATCACAAATTTTATAAAACTCGTG
>JAURVB010010295.1:0-12949 GCA_033002965.1 Piper betle | reverse complement strand
AATTGGGAAAAACACTTAGCTTTGGCTGAATTCACCTATAATAACTCTTACCAAGCTAGTATAGGAATGGCACCATTTGAAGCTTTATACGGTAGGCCTTGTCGATCTCCATCATGCTGGTTGGAGTCTACAGAGGTGGTTATAGTCAGGCCAGAGATGGTGAGAGGAGTGGCTGAAAAAGTGCAACACATCCAGCAAAGGCTTAAGGCAACTCACGATCGGCAGAAAAGTTATGCTAACACTCAAAGGAAGGACTTAGAATTCCAAGTTGGATAGTGCGTCTACCTTAAGACCTCACCTAAAAGGGAGTGATCAGATTTAGAACATCAAGGAAGTTGAAGACAAGATTCATAGGACCATTTCCAATTTGGATCGAATCGAAAGTTGTGCATATAGATTAGCATTACCACGAAGCCTTGATAGTGTACATAATGTCTTCCATGTGTCAATGCTAAAGAAATATGTACGAGATGGGAATCACATTATCACAAATTTTGCAAATTTAGAGCTACAATCAGATTTAACCTACGAGGAAAAACCGATTCGCATCTTAGCGAGGGAAACAAAGCTACATGGGAGACTTAACAGGAAATGGCCAGAAAATATCCTAGCCTATTTGTAGCATAAAATCCGTGTAATTTTTGTAACATGAACTTATACCGGAGATGCACTTAATCATGAATATCCTATTAATGCTATGATATTTTGGGGATGAAATAATTCTAAGTTGGGGAGATTGTAAAGACCCGAAAAATAATAATAATAATAATAATAATAATAACGTTCGACGCGGTGGGATCGAACGTGGGAAATTTTTAATTTTTTTCATTTAAATGGAAAAAAGCGTTAGCTGGTTAAGTATGAATTACCCGGTTAATTAAAAGTAATTTTTAACCGGATAATTCTAGTTGAATCAGTCGAGTCAACTACACTATTTATCCATTTAATCATTTAAGTTAACCATACCATGTACCCATTTAATAGGTTAAGTGAAATGGTTAAGTGAACCATGTCGATTACCCAATTACCCGGTTAAAGGAATTATGGTGAAGGGGTGCTTCCACGTACCCTAGCCATCATTTTATTTCATTATAAAAGGAGAAGGGGAGGGCATCATTTGCATTTTTCCTCCTCAGATAGACGCTAGATTTCCTCCTTTGCTCGGGTAATTTTCTTTCCTTTCTTTTCTTTTGTTGCATGCATACACATGTTGCATAAATCATGAACATGATAAACCTAAGAATTAAATGAGAAATCAACAAGGGAAGAAGAAAACCAGGAGGACGTCCTGCTGTTTTCCAGCAGCAACCACACCATGTTTCCTTCCATGGTGCCAAAATGGACCGTCGAGGAGGCACGCAGGTCTGAAATCTAAGGGGAGAATAGGTCGGGGGCGCCGCCGTGGTGGTGCTAGAGGGTCATCGTCACGGTGGTGCATGGGGAGCCACTGTGGGTCTCATCGGGTGCTGTTTATGTGGCCGACTAGGGTAGTCGCCATTGGTCATGGGCTGATTATGTGACTGACATGGAGTCGCCATGGTCAGATCGGGGTTGCTAATTGGGTGGCCGGAATGTGTTCGCCAAGGACTGGTTGAGGGTTGCCATGTGGTGGCCAAGTTAGAGACGCCATAGCGGCGAATGGAGGCCGCCACGTAACTGGTTGGTCTCCATCATGGTGAAAATACCGACTTTTGCTGGTTGACTATAATAAAGCGGGGAGCTTTGGGGTCATTAAATGAATTGTTAAAGTAGAATGGCAACCAAGTAAATATGGGAGAACTCAATGCAGTCGAGTTAGAATATAAGGTAAATACAAAAGAATTAAGTACAGGACATGTTACTAATTAAATTATCAACTAGTTAATGGGGATTTGGATGGAGATAATTAATAATTAATTATCAATAGAATTGCTGAAAATTAAATAAGTAATGAAGACTAACATGACTAATTACATCATTTAAAATTTGATGGTATATTAGTCATGTAGTTGCATGTAGGTTCATGAAAATAAAATTTCACTAATGTATAATTTTATGCCCTCATTCAGATTAGGGTTAACGGATCACAGTCAGACAAAATCACAAGTCAGGTACGTATAATAGGTAGAACATTGTACTTTACTTCTTGGTAGCCTAGGTCGGCCTGAGCCCAGATTCGACCGCCATGCACCGAGTGCAACCGCGGTCAAAGAATTGACTCAGTCTAACACAGGGTCGTATTATGTGCGTAAATTGTGTAATGCATCGACATTGTTTTGGAGTAGTGATAGCCGGCCCACAAAAAAGCTACGGCCGGGGTGAGCGAGGCACAGCGATTCCTCCATCGCACTGGAGTGCAATGATAGCCTCCCCATAAAAAGGCTACGGCCGGGGTGTGTGAGGCAGTAGCACTAGAATTGGTAGTGAGAGCTTCCCCACAAACGGGGCGTAGCATTCAGCTGAGCACAGTGATAGCTTCCCCATAAAAAGGCTACGGCCAGGGTGTGCAAGGCACTGGCACTGGAGTGCAGTGATAGCCTCCCCATAAAAAGGCTACTACCGGGGTGTGTGAGGCACTGACACTAGAATTGGTAGTGAGAGCTTCCCCACAAACGGGGTGTTGCAATCACCTGAGTGCAGTGATAGCTTCCCCACAAAAAGGCTACGGTCGGGGTGTGCGAGGCACTAGCACTGGAGATGGTAGTGGTAGCCTCCCCACAAAAGGGCTACGGCCGGGGTGTGCGGATCACAGCAGATACCTCCTCCGCATTGTTTTGGAGTATGGTGGAATCGCTCCACCGCATATTAAAATGAACATAGGGAAATAGTGGAATGTACCTGACTTGTTTTATTTATTATACTACTGAGTGTTGTAATCACTAACTTGAAATTGCCTCCGCAGGTGTGCAGATACGAAATTAGGTGATTGACAACCAGAGCATGGAGTAAAAAATAAATACGGGGACTCCCTTTTTATTTATTTGAGAAATAAGTGTGGCTATTGGGAAACGGTCCAAGACTGTGGGATCTTTATATATATTTTTGTTAAAAATCTAGACATATTTTGCTAAATTATGAGTAACACCTAACTAGCTAGGCACACAATGTTGTGAAAAATGGCAGGTCGTTACATTTTCGATACAATCAAATAGCAACACATTCATAAGACTAGGAGAACACCACATTCACATGTTTGTATAGAACTTTTGCCTTCAAAAGGATGCCTTTCGGATTGTGCAAGGCCCCTTGGAATTTTCCAAGATGCATGTTGTCCAACTTTTTGGACTTGATCGAGAACGATATGGAAATTCTTATAATTGCTTTCACAATATTTGGAAGCACATATGACCAATGTTTAGAGACCCTAGAGAAAGTTTTATATAGATGAGAAAGCTCTAACTTGGTTCTGAACTGGGAAAAAATGTTATTTTATGGTCCAATAAGGAATTATGCTTGGACATATAATCTCAATAATCTCAAGCAAGGCCTGCAAGTGGGCAGAGTAGAGATAGAGGTCATCAAGAAATTACCACCACCAACCAATGTCAAGGGAGTAAAAAGTTTTTTAGGCCATGCACGATTCTACAAGTGATTTATAAAGGATTTTTCAAAAATTGTGAAACCACTTTGCTATTTATTGGAAAAGAAGTAGCATTCAATTTTGATAAGACTTATTTAAGAGCATATAGGGAAATGATGGAAAAACTCATTCTCGCTCCGATTGTTGCTGCACTAGACTTGTCCCAACCATTCAAGCTAATGTTCAATGCAAGTGACTACACCTTTGGAGTTGTTTTGGGCCAATGCATCAACAAAGTATTTCACACCATCTACTATGCAATCAAAACATTGAATGAGAGTTAACTAAAGTACACTACCATTGAAAAGGAATTACTAGTTGTAGAGAATATTGTAAACAAATTCAAATCGTATTTGACGGGCATTAAAGCCATAGATCATGTGGGCCATTTTTCTTTGAAATAATTGCTATAAAAGAATGATGCCAAGCCTAGGCTTATCAAATGGGTGCTATTCAGCAAGAATTTGATTTAGAAATCAAGGACAAGAAGGGTCTGAGAATAAAGTTGCTGATCCTTGATCTAGACTATTGAATGAAGAAAGGGAGGCCAACTCTATCTATCCAAAAAAATTTTCCTAATCAACAGCTGCTTTAGGTAATTGCATCCTAATCACCTTGGTTTTTAGAATATATAATTTTCTTGTTGGTCAAGTCCTTCCATTGAATATTTCACGACAAGAGTAAAGAAATTTTTTAATAATGTTAATAACAACTATTGAAATGATCCATATCTGTTCTGAAAATACAGTAATCAAATAATTTAGAGATGTGTTATAGAAGAAGAAATGTCAGACGTCCTCTACCACTGTCATTCATCAAATTATGGAGGACATTTTGGAAGCCAAAGGACGATAATGAAAGTCCTGCAATTTGGATTATATTGGCCAACATTGTTTAAAGATAATAACTCATTTGTGAGACAGTGTGATAAATGTCAAAGAACTGAAAAAATATCCAGAAGGCAAGAGATGCCCTTGAGCGTAATTCTAAACATGAAACTCTTTAATGTATGGGGAATAAATTTCATGGGACCGTTTGTGCCATCCAATAACAACCTATACATATTGGGTGCAATTGATTACGTGTCAAAATGGGTTAAAGCACAAGCATTCCCCACCAATGATTTGATGGTGGTCACTAGATTTTTGAAGAAAAATATCTTCACCAAATTTCGCACTCCAAGAGCAATTATTAGAGACAAGGATCCCATTTTTACAAGAAGGCTTTTGATGAAGTCAAGCACAAGAGTGCAATAGCTTACCATTTACAAACAAGTGGTCAAGATGAAATCTCAAATAAGGAAATCAAGAGAATCTTTAGAAAAGTTGTGAGGCCATTAAGAAAAGATTAATCACTGAAACTAGACGCAGAGTCCCAAATGAATTGGCTTATTCAAAAATAGCCTTGTTCTTTGGAAGATATATCTGGTCTTTGTTACCGTACGATTCCACTCTAAAAGCTGAATCATTCTCTTGAAGCGCATCCTCTTTATGATAAAGGATTTGCTTTATGATAAAGGATTTGCTTTATAATAAAGGATTCACTATGGGCTTATAGAACAACTTTGAAGACACTAATTAGAATGTCCCCATATCGACTTGTATTTGACAATTTTTACGATCTACTTTTCAAACTAAAGCACAAAGCATATTGGGCCATTCAAAAACTAAATTTTGGTGCTAAAGCATGTAGAGAAAGAAGGATGTTTGAATTGAATGAAATCGACAAGTTTAGATTAGATGCATATGAAAATGTCAAATTATATAGGGATGAAGCTTTGACATAACAAGCACATTCTCTCAAGACATTTGAGGCAAGCAATCAAGTGCTACTTTACAACTGTAGGCTAAGACTTCTTCCTGAACAATTCAAGTCTAGATGGTCTGGGCCTTTCACTATGGTTCTTGTATTTCCACTTGGAGCTATAGAAATCAAGGGCAAAAGAACAAGGGCTCAATTCAAAATTAATGGCCAATGACTCAAACACTACCATGGTGGAGATGTAACCAGCCTAACTTCATCCTACTTGTTAACTTCAGATTGAAAGAAGATGAGTCAAGCTAATGACTATAAACAAGTGCTTTCTGAAAAACAACCCATTGAAAAAAAGGAAAAGAAAAAGAGCAAGAGAAAATAATAGATAATGTGCTTTTATCTTTCAGAATAAAGCAGAATCGAACCAACATTGCATGCTGCCCAAGAAAAAGAACAAATAGTTGGACAAACTCAAAGGCCACATCCGAATAAAAGGAGAAAGGTAAAGTTTTCTTACCTATTTTTCCTCCATCGGCGAAGTCACCACCTCCCCAAATCTCACAATCTAGTGCAATCTTGAGATTCACCAGCAAGGTATGTACTTCGATCACTATCTTCTTGTTCTATTTTTTGTTGAAGCCCTCAATCTGAGCAGATGCATGGTAAATGTAACGACCCAGCCCAAAGTGCAACGTAATGGGCTAAGTCCTTTCTTTAAAATGGGTACCCCGGAAGTTAAAGATCTCTAGTCCATTCCCACTTATAAACAGGATCTTCTCCCAGTAGGTATTAGATGTGGGACTAAGTTGAGGGATCTCACAATCCACCCACCTTAGGAAATTTCATCCCCAAAATGCCTATTCTTGGCCCGTTGCTAGCCCCAGCCCACGACCTTTTTGGCCTGTGACCGGCAGCCTAGCCAACATCCCTAGTCCATCCCACCATCTAACACGGAACCAGGTCGGCTCTGATACCATTTGTAATGACCCAGCCCAAAGTGCAACGTAATGGGCTAAATCATTTCTTTAAAATGGGTACCCCGGAAGTTAAAGATCTCTAGTCCATTCCCACTTATAAACAGGATCTTCTCCCAGTAGGTATTAGATGTGGGATTAAGTTGATGGATCTCACAGTAAAACACTCCCTATTTTGAAGAAATCTCATCAATCTAGGGTTGATAATAAGTTTCTCAGAATCTTATCCAATTTGTCTAGGATAATTTTTATTACTGTAATTGTTGCATGATAGATGTATTCGCTAGAAGTATATCTATTGTTTAGGATTTATGTAATAAGCGACATGCCAATTCGATTTCTGGATAAAGAGAATGATTAGTGAAAAAGATCACATCTTTCAATCTTGTACATGTTTTTTTGTGCTAGCTGATAAAAATAAATTTTAAGAATTTAGTTGTTTGTTGTTTATATTGTTTTTATGTTTATGAACTAACCACCTATGTAGGATGGTGCATAAGAAGTAGCAGGCTTCAAATTTTAGGCCATGCATTCAGTGGATCCCAACAGCTCTATTTCTACTAAGTCGCCATGACACACGAGATTGAAAAGAACTTTCGTTAGCTTCTCTCAGACTTATTCTCAATATTTTCTAAACTTGCTATCAGTTTCGTTTCAGGCCTCAGCATCAATTACCGTATTAAACTATCATAGATTTACACTAATTATATTTTTGTGCACCATTTCACCTCACTATTAGAAGTACTACTAAGAAGAAGTAAAATTCTTATATAAAAAAAACTGTGAACACTCAAATCTCCGTTGGAATGATCTCACTTACCACTCTAATATTTGTCTAACCTGTGCGTGGTGCTAATCTAGTACACAACAGGACACCTTCACTATGGCTTGAGGAAGCACTTAGGACAGGAAAGGGGCTTGATTGATGGTCAAAGCACGTTACTTTGTCTCTCTATATCAATTGGTGGACAGCTAATAATCAGTCAGCCTTGCCAAAGGGATCCGGGGAGGGTATTGGTGGTAGTACAATGGGCAGTGAGTTGCGGCGGCACAAACTAAGCTCTAGCGAGGTAAGTGGTGGCAACATGACAGTTCAGCGATGAAGAAAGCACCGTTCATCTAGGGTTTGGATTTTAACAATTTCACTTTTCCAAATCATTCAACCACCAAACGATTAGCCAAACAATTAACTGAACAGCTTTAGAAAAAGATTTTCAAATTTAAAGCAATGGTTCGGCCAACTGAACCCTAATCCAAACACTAACCAAACTCATGGAAATTGAGATGTTTGTGAATTGTTAGTTTTCCACCTTCCAAACTCCAAATGACAATGTTTAGATGTGTTGGAAGAATACTTTACTGATTGTAGCTTACCTCAAGTATAATACAAAAAATTTTGGAAATCTTTTCACCAATTTATATGTGCATAAAAAGCTTCTTTAAAATATTCTCACAAGTTGATATTCAGTCAATCCTTTCAACACATAAGGGTCGCAAAATAATCTTGAAAGCTATGCGAGTCATCTTTCACCTACCATTTTGAAAACAATTTTTTTAAAATGTTTGAAAACTATACATATGTATTAGTATAAGATGGATTCAAGGATTGAGAAAGGGATCAATACCTTCTTTGTGAGTCCTTGCCTTTTGAATCCCCATTGCTCTCCCCTTATTGACTATGGTCCTCTACCTACATCTCCATTGAATGTGTCTAACTTTCCCACAATAGTGACAAGAACATGAGTTGTGGGAGATGATAATAGGCAAATGTGGTGGCTTCTTCCCTTTTATAGGGCTTGTCTTGGCTTCTCCATTCTCCTAGCTGCTTGCATCTTCATCTTGTCCTTCCTAGGAGCATGAGTAGGCTTCTTCTACATTGAAGCTTGTGGGGGTATCCTTCTTCTTAGAGCAAACATGGGCTCCTTTCCCTTGGAAGTACTTGCCCCATTTGAGTGGTCCTCACTAAATTCAATAGAAGCCTTACCAAACTGGAGGGGCTTGTTGAATTTTACATTGTGGTTGTTCCCCCCAAACCTAATCTACATAGAGGGGTCTTGCATTGTAGAAGAATATTGGAGAGCCCCTAGAAACATGTTGAAGTCCCTTTCTTTTGACACTAGTTGGTCTTTGAGCTCCAATTCCCTTGCCTTTGAGTACTTAAGCTCTATCTCCTTTCATTTGAGTATTTTCTCAAAGGCCTTCTTCTCAGTTTCGATTGCCTCCTTCTACTCTCTAAGCTCCTTATTTTTCTAGGCCATGCAAATGGACTCCACATAACGCTCTCCAAATGCCCTTTCAAAGTCTTCTTTCATCTCTTCTTCAATGTTCATGGAGCAAAATTCACTTAGGCAATCATTACCCTCATTATCCGTGTCTACCGTGGCTTGGAGAACCTTCTTTCCTGTACGGTCTTGATCCTTTTCTTTGGTTGGATATTCACTCATGACTTGTCCAAATCCTTTGCATTTGTAGCATTGAATTTTCTCCTTGTTCTCCTTATTGAATTTGAGATCCCTTTTGATCTCATTTCCTCTTACTTCTTCTTCTTCTAGCCTTCTTTAGGTAGTGCCTACCACTATCTTCTTTAGAAATTTCTTGAAGTTCCTAGTGAGGAGGGTCATTTCTCATCAAGGCCATCATCTTCTTCATGCATGAGCGCTCGAAAGGCCA
Source organism: Piper betle (assembly GCA_033002965.1). Taxonomy (NCBI): domain Eukaryota; kingdom Viridiplantae; phylum Streptophyta; class Magnoliopsida; order Piperales; family Piperaceae; genus Piper; species Piper betle. The sequence continues at coordinate 3,991 of JAURVB010010295.1, read as the reverse complement.
AATCACTCTTCGTCTTCTTGGTAGTCTCCATCTCCTCCTTGTCCATTTGCAAGGTATGCTAATGACTGATGAGAGATCCTAGAACCTCCTCCATGGTCATGGTGGCGAGGTCCTTGGCTTCCTCAATAGTCATCACCTTGGGCCTCCAATCCTGAGGATGAGAAAGAAAAAGCTTGCTATTGACCTCTGCCTTGCCAATAGTCTGTTGTACCACCTTGAGACCTACACTGAATCAATTATACATATCATTTATGGTTTCATTCTCCTACATTTTGAAAACCTCATAGTTATGATTTAGGAGATTAATTTTTGATTCCTTTACTCGAGAAGTACCCTCATGGGTAATTTCAACTAAATCACAAATTTCATTTGTGGTGGAATTAAATTCAGTCTCATTCAAGTCACAATACTAGGCATTCATAGCCTTTGCATTTATAGTGTGTGCCATCTTCTCTTACTCATTCCAAGAATCTCTATTTAGAAGGGGATCTTGGTGATGACACAAAATAATTTTCTAAATATAAAAATCATTACGGGATAGGAAAATTCTCATTCTTGTCTTCCAATAGTTGTAGTTGGTCCCATTGAAACATAGTGATATTGTAATGGAAAGTCCCTTGGCTTAATTCGTAGTCCATCTTGTCCAAATGAAGCTCTGATACTAATAGAGGTGTACTAATGCAAGTGATAGCAAACTATAATGGCTTATCTAAAAGATAGTTAGATCCTCACAATCTTTAGAACCTTATAATGATCACAAGTATGAACAATTAATACATGAAATGATTTAAACAATTAAGCATAAGTGAATAATATGCAAGTTTGACTAAAGAATAAGGTATGTGTGTGGAAGGCACTTCAATTTCAATTCCAAGTTAAAACTCATGTTAGTGATCAAGTTTAACCATACAAGGAGTAGAGTGGCCTAGGACTTATGATAGCATAACTTCCAATCGCGACCAAGGACAAACTCAAGGAAGTTAAGTGTAGAAACAAGTATATAATCAAATAAGTACAAATAAACAAGCATAGAGAAGGGAGATAGGGCATAAATAAAATTTGCAAGAGGCTCCCAACTTGGTACACCCACTCTTCTAGCTGACCAAGCCTTTAGTGAGTAGGTTTTTGTAGCTCCGTTAGGCAAACCACTTGTGTCCTTACAAGCAATTGTGCTTGGGACTCCTTGACAAGCACTCCAAGTGTCGAGGAAGTTTACCCTCCAAATAACCTTGGAACTTTCAACAAGCCTTCCTCCACAAGTATCAAGTGCTTAGGATCCTAACTAAACCAAGTCTCAAACACCTTTGAGACTTCACACCTATGGAGACTACACCCTTTTCCAAGCTCCTCATTTCTACAAGCAAGAAGCTTTACACACCTACTCCCAACCTAAGGATTTTACAAAGTGATCTTCATTACGAATTGAACTTTCCTTGGTACAAAGATTGAACCTAGAATACAAGATAATATGCATCCCTTCCTAGTTCAAGCTTATTTCTCTAATTTAGTCCAAGAAAGTGTCAAATCTGCTAGAGGCTAAAGAGGGCAGGAAGAGGGTTTTCAAAACACTCCCCAAAGGCCCTATTTATAGGTTAGTATAGCTTCTCCAAGAAATGGAGCCATTTGGTTTCAAATCCCCCTTTTTGCCTTTACCCAACGGTTAGTTTTTGCAGTTTTCTAGATTGTTCAACTGCTGAACAATCAACCAATCATCAACCAAATGATCACTTAAAACTTAGCCACGTCAAATTCTTCGGCTTTGACTATAGAATGTACGTCTTATCATCTGATTGAAAACCTTCCCAAACTTCACTAATTCTCCTTTGAGCTTACAAGCTCCACGATCGATTTTCAAAGTCTTACCAAAGGTCCCTTTGGTTGCCGATTGTGCGATAGAACGTCTAACCCAACTCTAACTTCTTTTCTTCCTTGGACTTTGGTAGCCGAATGTCTGACCAAAGGCAATTTCTTCTTAGCTTTGTTTCTAGTCCATTTTCATTGGTTGCCAAAACCCTAACCAAACTGTTGAACACTTTAACATATTTTCTTCTTGTCATGAGATGTTTTTTTCTTTGGTTTCTTAGTTTACCTAGTTCACACATATAGAGTTAAGTATTGTTGATTCATCAAAACATGGTTCTAACAAACTCCCCTTATTGTTGATGACAATCTCCATGTGTTATGAACTCTCTAAGTGGGGACATTGCCAATCTTCATGATGCATTCCTCAAACTAGACTTGATGAACTTCAATCTTCAAAGTCTTCAAGCTTACTTTTGCTAGCCCATGCATCTTCATTGTCAAATTCCTACACACACTATTAGTCCAAAACAATGCAATATTTCATGATGGAATACAATGTAAATAATGCTCATTTTATGTAATCTATGGCCAACTAGAGATTGGCAACTCTAAGTGAGTTAGTCATTCTCATTAACTTTTCAAAACATACAAGTTTAGTCCAATAGATGACTACTCACATTCACTCCCCCACACAAGAGCACACTCCCCTTAGACTTAAGCCTTACAACACATTCACATTCTTGCCCTTTGTCATCTCAAAAAGACGATCAAATCATACAATGTAGAAGATAAAAAAGGGCTATGTCTCACCGTCATGTCCCTCTGGTGTGTTTTGTGGGAAAAGTGAGACGGTGGTGGGTAGTGGAACGTGCAGTCATCAAGGGGAAAACAAAGTGTGTGCTCTTGTCCCGAATGAGTACCTCTTGATTCCTTATGAAGACATGTTGATCCCTTCGTGTGTCTTCAACGTTGTGATGCATATCCTCCATCCCCATTGCCATGCTATCCACCCATGCTAAGAGGCCATCCAAGATGACCCATGTTCCTTGGTTGGGCTAGTGGGGGTTGTGGTTCACCCTCATCTTGTTCCTCCTCAATGACAAGGTTGTCCCAAAATTCACCACTATTGACTATATTATGATGGGCTCCTCCCTTGAGTTAGATGCACCATTGATCTTCCTCTTCTTATTCTCTCTCAAGTTTACTTTGTTGTAGAGGCTACTGTAGTCCACAGTCTTGAAGAAAAGTAAGGAATTGGTCCTTGGCTCCATATCCTATAAAGCTTGAAAGAATAGGGCAATGAGGAGTCTCCCATAGGTTAGGCATGCTCTCTAATGGTTTTGGCATCTTCATATACACTTAAGGATGAGAAATGATAAGTTGATCTTGTGGCCGGTAAGTATCCTTTAAAAAGTGTAGATGGCATAAGATGAGAGTTCACAATGGTGGCCAACTTATGGAAAAAAACTGGTGGCCACCACATGCCAAAACACAAGCGCCATTTTGGTAAGATTACAGGCTTTCATCGGTTTGTGAGTATCATTCCAACATTCACAATGGTTCCATCAAAGTCATCCTGCCTCATAAATTCCATTTCAAGATTTTCAATTGCACATTATAAAAATAAGTCTTGTCTCCATTATCTGGAGTACCCAAGAGTTTTGTAATGTGAACAGACTTAAGGTAAAATATTTTATTATTCACCCCAGCCTTGTGGTTTCATTCACCTTCACCAAGGTGTGGTAGAATTATGTAATTTGTTGAAGGGCATTCTTCTTCTCCAGAGTGGTCATGAAGGCTATCTCCCAACTTTGAGTTTGAACTGGTCCAAGGAATCTCCAAAGTGGCTCTCCAAGTCGCATCAACATGGCTCTCATACATTATCACTCACTTTTTCCAAGGCTTCGATCTTGAAATCTTTTCGATCGAAGGAGTAGTACGCACCCAGATCCCTCGATGTTTCCACTCTTTGCTTGGACCTTGTAGAAGGCTCCTCTCCAAATGAACTAGCCATGGGAACAACAAACGGAAACATCAACCAAGGAAAGCCCATTTTCTTTTGCAGCTCCGGGTTGGTTCGATCACCGATCGACTAACCACTTGTCAATTGATCATTGCCAAGATTTGAACTTGAGATCGGTGGCTAAGAAGCTGGTGGCGACACTTCTCTGGTGGTTGGTGATGGTCA
>JAURVB010010294.1:0-70363 GCA_033002965.1 Piper betle | reverse complement strand
TTGGTGATCTTTGGATTCCTACTCCAATGTGAGAGGCGTTGGGATGAAGTGGGAAGGAGGAAGAAGGAACAAGAAAGGGCTGGAAAAACAAGGTGCGTCAATCTGATTCCTCACCGTGGTGCATGAGAAATCCAGGTCCCATCATGAATGCTTTGGAAAAAGGCCTCTCTTTCTCTAGTGGAGATGGCGAAATTGGGATTGGGATATGGAAAGTGACGGAGTTTGAACTTCTAAAAATAAATGGGAAGGCATTTTCAGAAGCAACCACCACCACCAGCACCAACCATGAATATAATTGTCTACAACGGGGAAGGGAAAACAAACTGCTCCAACTGATTTCCCAGTTCGCAAGACTTTCCTTCCACTGATTTTAAAAGCAGTTTACCAGAAGCAATATTTATCCTTGGAGAGGCTTTTTGCAACGTTTCTTGGATAAAAAATGTTGTATTATATTATTACATATATAATGGATACATGGTTCTGTAATACAGCACCCAGACCCAGGTGAACAAAAGAGCATCCTTTCTGCTGTGACTACCTCTTTTTCCTGCTCGTAATGGGTGACCTTTGAGTTCTAGGCAGATTTAAATAGCTAAAAGCCTAAGACAAAATGGAGATGGACCCGTGCTACATGGTTCTAATTGGGTAGTTACAATGGGTTACAGCTCCAGTTTTTCAACGCTTTTGCATAAATAAAAGACAGTTCCCGAGCTGTGTCCAACAGGTTCAAAGATTATTCTAGTTTTCTACATTTTTTGGATCTTATCCATCACTGTGAGAAAGGCAAGAAACAGATTGTTAGGCGAGAAAGGCGGCAATTATCCCTCTCAAGAGCCGGCGTATTGATCACAACCCAATCAACTGTCCTGCTTCGCGGCCACTCAATAATACTTAAGTGAAGAAACTGTCCTGCGTCACATGCAACCAGCTCGGCGGACGACAACAAAAGCTAGAGCTGCTTTCGGCGTTTCCACTCAAGAATTCTTATATATTCTGGCGTACTTCCATCACTCGCCATTAAACAAAAACAGTCTCATCATCATCATCATTAATCATGATTCCGCGTAAACACAACAACTATTTCTTCCTTTTGAAAGTCACGATCGTCTCCAACGCTAAAATAGAGCATGCCCAGCAGGATCGAAAAGGAGGGGATGGTATGCGAGGATGAGCATTCTCAAAGGGAGGAATGGTGGTCCAGCACCGTTACAACTTCGGCCACAATTTAAGAACATTGGGCTTCGTATTTTATGGATATTGGAAAGCGGTAGAGAAGGAGAAGACAGAAGGTGGCAACTACACGCCAGGCTGCCGGTAGGAAAGGAATAAGACAGCGTTGTAAGACCGACGGCATACGTACAAAAAGTCTGCCTTCTTCTACTTCAGACTTTCGCAACCCGCACACATTTTAACCACGGGCACTATTTTTTCCTCATTTTTTCACCACTAAGGGGACTATTTTTTTGTGTGTGTGCAGAAACCGGAGCTAATGAAACTGGGAATCTAACGTAAAATGAAATCATAAATTTAATTTATATTATTAAGATAAATTAAAATTGACCGCATAAAAAATATTTCACTAGTAATCTATTATATATGAGATTGTATATATCGACAAAAATCTCTTCTTGTCTTTTATTTTTAGACCAAGAAGCCCACGTTCAAATTGACAAGGATGGGATGTATGTAATATTATTGATGAGGTTGTAGTATTTTTTGAGTTACACCGGCGCAAATGAGATTGTTACTTTCACTAACCCCGTTTAGTGACAAGATGATGAAAACGAGATTACCAATTTCACTAACCCCTGATTAGTGACAAGATGAAATATTCGGACAAAATCCATAACTCCCACACGCACACGTGTTGGATTAGTGGATAAAAAAGGTGTGTAGTTGCCTCTGCCAGGATTCCTAAAGACGAAAATATCATCATTTTTTAAACTATATCATTGTACTCAATAATCGATTGAACAACATGTAATACAAGATAGAAAATTCGTCTGCTAAAATAAGCTGTCCTCCAATGATTTCTTCATGCTTGTTGGCCTTCTTCAAGAGTCTACACTTCCATGGCCGAAAAGAAGGGCAAAAAACCAGCAAGACTGGTATATATGCAATTCATAGTCCACATTCAACCGTTTCATGTCGGGGCTATACAAATTACATGCAGCCGCCTGGTAAAAATTGGCTTCCCGAAACACATTAGTAGGCGAGTTGAGAGGCTAAACCTTTGTTGTCACTCTACAAAGGCGTCGATTTCTGCAGATGTTGAAGGTTGTGCATTGTTCCCTCCCTTGTTTTTTTCTTTGGCACATGAAAAACAGGCGCTAAAAATTATAGTGGGGTGGAAGTGATGGAGGCTAGGAGAAGGATAAAAAGAAGAAGAGGAAGGAGAAGAATGACTTAATTCACGTTTATTTCTTAGCCTCTTTATCCCCAGCCTCCCGCCTTTCTTCAAATGAATTTTCGCATGCGCTTTCTTCTTCAAATCTTGAGATGCACTTGAGCTATCATGTGAAATCTCTAAATGGCAGATTGAAGTATATAAGATTTTGCACACACTGTATATGGTTTTTACTGACATGACAAGCAGTTTCCAAAAAGCCACGAGACAACAGAACAAAAAATTAACTAAGTACAGGCAAAACCACATACATATCATTAAATTTTAGTATTCCTATAATAGAACATGCTACTCCAGGCTGCAGCAACAAGCTTAATGAGAAGCTTTAGAAACACCAGGTTTGTAGGAATTACAATGTGACGAAAAATGAATGTAAAAGCACATGTTATGAAAATATCACAAGGCAAAGAAGAAGCAGAAGTTATTGTTTATCCGACCCTCTAAATTAACCGAGTACAGGCCTCCTTTTTACAAGAATACATCACGCACAGTAACAAATATTAAGCAACAGCTTCGCAAATCTGAAGCAAAATCACGCAGTGGGCAAACAAATAAAAAAACAAATGCGGGCACAATATGGTTCCATCGTCTTCTCCCAAGGCTTGGTTTTTTGTCCCTCTTTTCCCCAAAATTCACCCCATTTCTTCCTTGCAATTCATTATATTACCATTACCACTAAATTACTATAGAATTTTCTTAAAAAAAATAAAATAAAATAAAATTTACCATCTGCAACAGCCATCTCAATGTCTTCCATTGGGACCAGACCCTGCTTCAAGCCCTCTTTGCTCCTACCAACAAAACCACACACACACACACGCTCAATGGCCAGATCTGGCTGGGGTAAAGCCAGATCCAGCCATCGGCGGTCAGACCTTGTGGCAGTGGCCAGATTTGACCGCGCAACAAAAAAAACCAAAATTTCTGTTGCCGCTGCCTTGCCGCGGATGCCCCTCGTTTCCGCTCCCCTTCAACCCTGCCATTCGGGCCACCCCTACGAGGCAGTCGAACAGCAGGGTCGAGGGGGAGCAAGGAGGAGGGGAGCCTACGGTAGGGCGAGGGCGTCCAAGGCAGGGAAGCTAGGAGGAGGGGCATCCGTAACGGGGTGGCGGGGTCGAGGTGGAGTGCGGCGGGACAGCCGGATCGAGGTGGACCACAGCAGGACGGCGGTTACTAATGTGGGGAGGTTTAATTTTTTTTTATGAAAATAATAGATATGGGTTGTCATTGTAATCGAACGACCCAGTATTTTACCTTTTATATATATATAGGTAACGTATTACTTAGCCCGCACAGAAAATTTTATGCCCTGGAGCTTCGTCTAAGCTATCTGATTATAAAGACGACCCAGATTTATTGTTTTCAAAAAAAAATTAAACCTCCTGATGCTAGCAACCCGCCGTGGCCGCCGCCCTGCCGCGCTCCACCTTGACCCTGTCATCCCTCCGCAGCCACCATGCTCCACCTCAACCCTGTCACGGACGCCCCTCCTCCCCGCTCCCCTACCGCTGATGATCCTTTATTGACTTGCAAATGATCCCACGGATTAATAGCCATTGAGACGGCATTCATCATAAGGAGTATGTATTCACAGTAACTTTGCCTCAATTTATTCTAAACTTAGTCCCTTTGTTTATGGCACGATGTATATGAAGATAAGAGATATGATGGCTATGATCCCAAACACGGCAAAAAGAGGTCCAGCACCCATTAGTGCCTGTTCCAACAGATGTAGTAGAGATTAATAACTGTTTTAATCATGAAGTAAATGAACAATCAAAATATAAAGTTGAAATTAGAGCTAAAAAAATTTTTTCCCTCCCGAGCCCGAATAAAAAATGGTTTTAATTTAGGATTCGTGCCCCCCACCCCGGTATCGGACGGAAGAAGACGTGACCCTATTCATGATGACATGACGTTTAAATATCGTCACAAGGTACGGCGTTGATCTCAAGTATTTGTGAACGACTTATGAAATGAAAATGGTGACAATAATGCCAACGGACTACTAGGGAAGACATTATTAAAACAGCCGCAGATTGATGGACTAAAAGGCAACGCTCCAAAGAGGAATGCCTAACCAACGCAAATCGGAGGATGGCAGCAAACAAGCAATGACCAATACCAAGCAATTGTGAAAAGGAACAAACAATGCGACACAATTAGGAAGCTACTTGAGGAATCATAATAAATCATGACATATGAAAAATATGTAAATTGCTTCGGAAAGTCAAAAAGAGGGAGACATAATCAACATTTGATGACAAATTTGAACCAAGAATGCACACATAATCTTCAATCTCTTTTTTGGAAGGAGACATTATCAATGCTTAGCAGCATATTTGGAGCAGGAATATGCCTACGAAATCCATCAGACACAACCAGATCGCAACGTTTAGCTTAAACAAAACAAACGATATTTTTAATTTTAAATATTTGCATTTTCAACTGATAATAAGCTTTAACAAAGTCATCAGAATTAGATCATGAACGTATAAAGGTAAAACTTTCATGAATCTAAGTCACATGAACAAAAGATGGACAATACTTACAATTGGTATCCACATGAAGACCTTGATTTTTTTGCACACAGAAATGTAATACTTACAATACCGCTAACACCTCCAAGTAGTAAAGGTCTTCTTCCAAGTCTGTCTACCACAACAACGGCCACGCCACTCATGATTAACTGCAAATGATCAACGAATTACCGTTTGGAATGAAAAATTAACAACCAGCCTTTCTCCCACTTCACATACAATAACTGAATAATTAGAATGCAAACACATTACACACCAGTTCACAATCGAATCAGACCTCCCTCCAATGCCATTCCTGATATCAAATAAGCAAGACCACTTTATACTTAAATCTTATCACCACTACCACCACCACTCAAGTTTTCCTCATCCAAAGTGGTATTATGATGATACTGTTATAATTGTGTAAGCATCAAAATACACAGCTGAACCAAGCTTTATCGACTAGATGTTCTCAAGAATGAAATTTTCACTATTTCCCTCATTATTTCTTCAGAAAAAGTACCTTTAGAAGACCAAGAATAATCGAGACTCTGGTAGCATCCGAAGCTGCTGAGAACCCTGCACTCTGTTAAGAGAATATTTTAGAAATACCCTATAAAACGAAGCAATTCGTTAGTTCAAGCATTTGCAACCTATCAAGGCAGATAACTAATTAGTACCTTCAGAATAGTAGCAGCGAAATATAACACACTTGGTTGACCGGTAACCTGCCATACAAACATCCAATCCAATCAGTAAAAAACAGACATTTTGAGCAAATGAAAAGTCGAAAGTGACCAACATTAAAGGAACTTCACTACCTGCTGAAAGAACACCAGTCCTGCACCAATGGTGAGTGCCTTCATGCATTTCCCTTGGAAGATTTCCCAAAGTGCTGCTTCTTTATCTTGATCAATGTAAGAGAGCTCAGCTAAAATTTCATCAACCTGTTCCGAAGCAGACCATCGAAGGCCTGCCTCTTAAACGGCAGAGACAAGTGATGGCACTTTCCTCATATCATGCAGTTTACCTCTTCCTTGTATAGCCCAAGAAGTAGCCACCTTGGTGAAGGAGGTAACCACCACATTCCAATCCCCATAAATCACTAAAAAGAAAAAAATCAGTCAATTAAAATAAAAAAATTTAAAAAATACAATAAAAATACCATCCGCAAAAATAGAACTCAATAATGACTTGAGATTAAAAAGAAAAAAATCAGTCAATTAAAATAAAATTTAAAAAAATACAATAAAAATATTATCCGCAAGAAACACGATTCGAATCTACTGACCTAATTTTTTTAAAAAATAATAAAATTATTTTTTACGGTAAAAGATTTCGAATTCGAGCCTAAATAACCTCAATTTCTTACTTCCTGTTAATCAAAGTTTGTCTAATTGTCTTAAATAATATATATATAATAAAAAAATTAAATAATTATAATTTATCTGTTCATTTAAATATGATATATCTTTAAAGTCAATTACTGTTTATAACTAAGATATTAATTTAATATAATCAATATCATTATTCAAATATAATTTATGTATATAATTAAAATTTATCCAATATAGGTCACGTATAACGTGACATCTTACCTAGTTTAATATATTAATTTTAAAAATGATGAGATTAGATAATAAAAATAATTTTATTTATTGATTATTGCCATGGCAGCAAATGTTTGAGAGACATAACCTTTAATAATTTTAGTTTATTTTTAAAAATAAATAGAGCAATAATGTAATAACATTCATGTATTAATCTTGAGAAGTAAGGTGAAAAAATATTATTGTGAGAATAATATAAGATTATTTATTCATTAGTAATTCAAGACAATACTATTTTATTTTGGACTTCTACTGGTTTAGATTTATTGGTTGACATATGTATGTTTAAATGATAAATCAACAGCCCCTTAACTTTGAGTATTGGAGTTATTTTTGGGCTTTAGGTGTTTTAACCTTTCTTGTAATGCAGTTAATTTTAGCCCCACAAAAACTTTATAGACCTATTAATATTTATTTGATTTAAGATTTTTATTAATGGAAAAGTTTTTGAGTGTAATGCTATCCAAATTATAAATTTTAAAAAATTAGTAAATTATACAAATATATCATATTATTTGAAGTAAAATTTGTCACTTAATAATATATACTTAACTTAAGATTTCTATATAATATAAGATTTTCATCTATTTAACTTAAAGTGTAAGTCAAATTTGGAGTCTTAAATAATGACAACTTTCATTTAATTATTAAAATTTTACTCACAATTTTTTTTACTTATTAAAGCCTACTCAATTAAGATTATTACTTTTTTTTAGATAAGGCTAAAATTAGTTTACAACAATTATATTCTAAAGATATATATTTTTGTTAAAGTTAAATAGATATATATTATTTTCATGTAAAAATAATGATTTATATTATATTTACAAAAAATTTGCATGTTATTAATATATATTATTAATAAAATTTAAATATACTAATGCCTCGTGAGGGTTTTTGCCTAGTTATATATTAAAGTTCTAGTAAAATATTGTTTTTTACTATTTAACATACATTTTGTGGAAAAAAAATTATTACGTAGTTTTTAAATTCGTAAAATATAGTCCGCTTACCTTATGAGAAAAACCTGAAATCTAATGTCTTGTAGAAAAAATGTATATCAGTGAGCTACACCTCATATACAGGTCATATGAACTACACATTTAATTCAAATAATTTATAGTGAATTCTACATAATGACCTAATTTTAAATTTTTTAATCAAAAAATGTACTCATTTAAAGATATCTTGAAAATTATTTATATTACAATTTATTTTTATAATTAAGATAAAAAAATTAAAAGTAATAGATTGAGTTGAAAATCTATAAATACCTCATCATTTATTTTTAAATTTAATTAAATATGAGTAATGGGATTATTAAATTACCCGGAATAAGAAGTACAACTCATATAAATTATGTATGAGTTGTAGCTCATATATATATAGAGAGGTGTCCATGGATGAAGACACTCCATTATATTGTCTTTGTTCATATGTGTCCTTGCCTGCATAATTATTGTAAACGCCATCCGTGTTTATGTTCCCAAATTTTTTGCAAATCGTTGATGGACATAAACATAAATATAGACATTACATAAACTAATATGAACTATAAAATTAACATAAATTTTAAAAAAATTAAGCTAAAAAATAAATAAAAAGGATGTATTTTACATGAACATAAATAAATTTACTAATTTATTTTAAATAGATCTAATTTATATATTTTCGAATATTTATATGTTAATCCTAAGGCGCACACCACTTTTCTTTCATTTCTACGCCTAAAATTTTTAATACAATTGGTAAATCAATAAAATATTCTTAATTATACAAAAAATTATTATTTGAAAATGAAAAAATTAACTTATATTTATTACTACGCGCCTATGGTTTACAATAAAAGTTGTGCATATCTATACTTTTAACCTATATCTTAAACGAGAAAGAACCATTTTTAATTTTAACTTTGACAAGTTAAGGATGCATCTTCATTTGTAGATGCCCGCAGACATGCCTGCATGTGTCTATCTTTTTCAAAAATACTATTTTACTGTCTTCCATGGCCAAAGCCTCCAACTCATGTTAACAATGGCCCAAATCTATTCACATGCACACGTGGCCTACTTACTCCACGTGTCACTCTTTTAATGGTCAATCTCTAGCTCGTGACGTAGAATGACAAAAAAACGACAAACGGCAACCAAACCGTTTATACGGTCCATTATTGTCGGTTAAAACTATTGCCCGACGGACCGTCCGAGACCCGCACCGGGCACTCGTCTTCTTTCCCATCTCCCCTCCTCGTCCCAACCCTAATCAACCCCCTTCCAATCTCCGGCGACACCACCACCGGCGACGGCCACGGCCACGGCGACAGCGGCAGATTAGGTATACAGGAAGAGGTGCGCTTCCGATCCCCTATCCAAATCAATCTAACACCTAGCTCTCTCTCAAAACCGAGATCGACTCCGCCAAATTTCGTCGAAATCCCGCGGACACGCTAACCTATGATTTGCGATCTCGTGTTGCTTAGATGAAATCTGGAATCCTTGCTTTTTGCAGGTTTGGGGGAGAAGATGATGCGGCTTCGGACGTACGCCGGGTTTAGCCTGGGGGCTGCGATTGCGATCATATACCATGCCTTTAGCAGCAGGGGCCAGTTCTACCCGGCAACGGTGTACCTCTCCACCTCCAAGGTCAGCTTGGTGCTGCTCCTCAACATGGGCTTGGTCATCATGTGCACCTTGTGGCAGCTCGCCAAGTGCTTGTTCCTTGGTCCGCTGCGTGAGGCCGAGGTCGAGAGGTTGAATGAGCAGTCTTGGCGGGAGGTGATGGAAATCTTGTTCGCCATTACGATTTTCCGGCAGGATTTTTCGGTTTCGTTTTTGGTCCTGGTGACGGCGCTTTTGTTCATCAAGGCGCTGCACTGGCTGGCCCAGAAACGGGTTGAGTACATTGAGATGACTCCCAGTGTCCCCGTCATCTCTCATGCGAGGATTATATCGTTCATGTGGTTTCTTCTGCTTGTGGATTGCGTCTTCTTGTTCAGCTCTTTGAAGTATCTGAGCCAGACTAGAATACCGTCCGCTTCACTTTTTCTCGTTTGAGTAAGTATATACATGTTATATGTATATGATTATTGTATAAATTTCGGATTTTGTGACTTGTGGTAATTATGGTTCTGTTGATTCATTATAAATTGGGTTCTTCCTCTTTTTTTTTTTTGTGTGTGTGTGTGGCAATTTTATTGGTTCTGAAAATTTTACTGGATTTTTATCATGCAGGTATATGATATTGGCGACGACAATCGATTTCGACTTTTGTGAAGTACGTTTTCTATGTCGTTGACATGGTTATGGAAGGGCAGTGGGAGAGGAAGGCTGTGTATACCTTCTACTTGGAGCTCATCCGTGACCTACTTCACTTGTCTATGTACCTATTGTTCTTCTTTGTGATTTTCCTGTAAGTAATTTAATGTTCCATTTGGTAGCTGTTATCCAATATAATTGCGTCCTGGTAGTCACTATGGAGGGTTGGGTTTTTAGTTAATTGTCGGGGGCATGTAAGTTTGCTGCTTTTTGGATGAGATGAATTCTATTCATCATCTTAAGCTTCTAGCATGCTTTCTCTTTCAACTTCTTCAGTCGTGCTTATCATAATATGTGTGAAGACCGCAAACTTACATAGTTTCCTTTTCGATGGTTCTTTTAGATTTTTAACCTCTTTGCTACTGTTATTCAAGGAAACAACACATATTGTTATAGTTTTTTCATAAACTATTGACTGTATTAATGTTTCTACCTCAATTATTAGCTCATGACATAGGGAATCTACTTTATCTCATTTTTTCCCATCTTCCTTCTAGAGTTGCTTTAGACAAGAATCTTATTTGCTGTACTTATCTTTACATGGTTTTGTGTCACTGATTCAAAAAGTAGTTATTTGGTGAGCAAATCCATGTCATTGTCACCAACTCTATTTTAATTTGGATATATAATGAAGATGATGAAATTGAATATTTTAGAGATTGTGGAATGTGAAAACTTCATAATTTGGGGATCTTTAGAAATTAGAATCAATTTGATTCACCATTTTTTTTAATTTATTTATGGACAACCTATTTTTCTCGCTGGCATCTTTTAGGAACTACGGTGCACCCCTGCATTTAATTCGGGATCTGTATGAGACATTCCGCAACTTCAAGGTCCGCGTTGCTGACTACATTCGATATAGAAAAATCACATCTAATATGAATGATCGTTTTCCAGATGCTACTCCCGAAGAACTAAATGCGTATGTTACTCTTTGTTATTTGTTTGTTTCACGCTGTTCATATTTTTTACGGTTTTGTGAAATTAACTTCTATAAACTTGCAGAAGTGACGCCACATGTATCATTTGCCGAGAAGAGATGGTAACTGCCAAGAAGCTTATATGCGGTCACTTTTTCCATGTTCATTGCCTGCGGTCATGGTTGGAGCGGCAACATACATGTCCTACTTGTCGAGCTTTGGTTGTTCCTTCTGAAAATGGCACATCTAATAGTGGTGGGTTGCAAGGAACACCTTCAGAGCGTATTCAACCTGGTGAGATGAAATCTCTTTGCCCTCATTGTTTTCTCTGGTTGCAGCTCTGGTATATCCTAATTGCAAATGCCTCGTAATTAGGTAGTTCTGGCACATCAGGTCAAGGTTCTGGAGAAAGTAGAGAAACGGATAATAATGTTGGCCATCACCAAAGAAGACTTCAAGCGGCTTCAGCGGCTGCAGCAATATACCAAAAGTCATTTGTATATCCTTACGCGAACACAGTTGCATGGTTTGATCTTTTTCTTAAACTTTTTCTATTTATGAAATCATTTCTTATAATTTGCATACTATTAAGGAGAGTGAACTCTTTTGCTCCAGGCCATCTGGTTATGTGTTTGTCCCACCAACATTTTTGCCACCAGGGGGTGCTGACAGTGGAGAGAGCACCAATGGAAGTGGAGATGCGAGTACTTCTGCACAGCAATTTCAGTTTGTTCAAAACCAAGCAAATTCACGTGTACCTCAATTCTTCAGTGTCTTTTCCAGCCTACCAGTGCACAAGGTTATTCATTTGAACCTCGTGAACGTTTGCTGCAGCGCCAAATTGAGGTAACTTTGCTGTTAGTTTGGGCACTCACCCTTATAATCACAAACTGCAACATTTCTGTGGTATTTAAAATATTTTACTTTTGAATTTATTAGGTTTTAGAAGACCAACTCCAGCTTATGAGGAACCAAATGGTTGAAGTGTCCAGCAGCAAAGGAAAAGCCAAGGTTGACAGTCCTGGATCTGATCTTGACTGTGGCCGCCATGGCTCTAATGAAGATGTAAATAGATAAGAGTGATTATCTTCTATGCACCATGCATTTGAATTTCATACTTCAAATTTTTTCCAATATTTCTTATAACCTCATGCACATAAGAGCTTAGACCAGGATTTGAATCCTTCGTAATGCAGCATGATCACAAAGCTTGCATATATATCTACAAAAATGTCAATAGTAACGTATCTGTTAATGTAAGGTTTCTGTGTGTTTTGTGACTGTAGAATGCCTACATTCATCTTGTTAAAAATTGTTTTGGAGGCATTTGCGCCCTAGTTTTTTTGTGTGGTCTTGTGTTATAGAATTGATGAGAGACCAATTGATAAAAGGATTTTTTTTATTCTGGGGAAAAAGAAAAATCTTTGCAAATGACGTAAGAGACGATTAATTTTCTAGTTTGGTATTCCTATTGTGTACTGGGGTTTGTAATCTTTTTTAGGTTTTCTTGATTTTCTGGTGTTCTCTGCCTTGTTTAGTGGCCAAATTGAATGTAGTACCTGGCATTGGGTCTGGTGGAAAAAAGATGAAAGCCAGAAAAATGTTTTGATGTATTTTTTTTCTAATTTCTTTTGTCGAAAAAGGTTCTTGCAATGGAATAAGCAGCGCTAATCATTGTGGCTATCCAACCATATCTAGAGTTCTCATTGTAACTGCGTAAATACAATCTGTACGCCAGTAAAAAAATTGCAAGCAAAGGAAATCTACTACTGTATGCAGCAGCAACGTTTTTCTAAAACAAAATACCCCAGTTATAGTCAACTTGTTGCCATCTAAGAAATGCATTTTAGATTCCAATAGCCGAGGTTTCTATTTTTGGTTCATTGGCTAACAGCAAGATCAAAGGAGAGTAGAATAATGTCTCAGTTTCAATGGTTTGCTCCTGTTATTCTCCCAAAAAAGCTGTTCTCTGCATTAGACTTCAAATTAAAAGTATGAGGATATAGCCACCACTCATTCGTTCACAAGCATTTTAATTCAAGTGAAAGAACACGGGAAGCTTAATCAGAACAAATGATCTCCATGGAGATGCCCGCAGAATTCTTTGAGCGACATTGTTTTCAGTAGAGAACATGGAGAGCCATCTATCCTTGGTAGCTCCCATTTTTGTCATACGATGAATCTCATCCGCAAAAATTTAGCTTCTTCATTACTGTAGCATACGCTGCATGAACGATAGCCGGTTGTCTAAGTCGTCTCTTTGATTTCTTTGACTGCTCAAAAAAAAATCCCACGGTGTCAGATCATTTTCAGGTTTGAGAATAAAGTAGCGAGAGCAGATGAAGTAAAATGTTGGTGAATAGCACCAGAATATCCTCGTTGTCCATGTTATAGTATTTTATTTTTTTATTTTTTATTTTTGTTTTTCTTGGCTAGTTAGGTTCATCACTGCTTTCACTTCTGTTGTTGTCTGTCTTACAAAATTATTAGTGGACCTCAATAATAAGCAATTGTTCTAAAAACAATACAGAATGAGGAATAACTAGCTATTTTCTTGATATCTAAGAAAAAATTTGTAGTCCAAGGTCGTGGAGAAACAAGAGGGTGACAGATCAGCGAGCTGCAGTATATACTCTATGGGAAAAACAGAACCCTATACTGTGAACCAGACAAAGAGGTGTATACATTCATCGTGAGCAAGGGGACTATTTCCAAGCAAAAGGATAAAGCCTATTTCATGATGGTCGAATAGTGTTTTCATAATCAAAATGGCACAAGCACCCCAAAACATCTCCAAAAAACGAGATCAAGTAGGATCACGCTTGATTTAAACACAAGAAATATTACCATTTTTGTAGGATGTTTTATCCATAAACTAGGAAAAGAAACAAAGTGACAGACGGAATAAGTAAAAGGGAAATTAAAAGATGAAAACATAATATTAACAAGCCCTCCTAAACAAAGCTCGCCTAGAAGCTTCACTACCATGTTGACCAGAAAACTTTCATCTGACATGAACCACAGACGCAGTGTCAAATTAATTAGCAAGGTGAAACAGATATACACAAATACCAAAGGCAGTGCGTACTATAGAGCATTGGCTACAGCTCTTGATATCATGAGCTAATGGTCCTACACCCTAAGTTGTAACAACATTCTCTATTCTGAGCTTGGATCAGCAGCAGATTCTCGTTTCAAAATCCAATTCCATGCTAATTTTCTTTTTAGTACATTCAATCTTACACAAGCACCACAAAAGTGCTCAAGCCTAAAATACAGATCAAATTGCCTTCACAAATATGCATATGGCGAAACTGAAGCACCAGCAACAAACAAACATGCCCAAGCATTAAAATCAACAAAACCAAAAAAGCTACCTTGAGATGCGCATTGTGCCGCTTCCCTTCTCTCCACCGCCGAATTTCCCCATCATTCATCGTTCTGAACCTAAACTTATACGATCTGCAAACACATTTAAAAAAAAAAGGCACACCACAAAATCAACATCCAAATCCAATACCAATACCCATAAAAAAAGAACAAACAACCCAATACTCACGAATAAGACTTCATCTTAATTTTCTTAAACTTGGAAGTAACCGGAGTCCCCCGAGTCCTCTTCCTCTCCTTTGACGAAGCATCCCGCTTCTGAATCATCTACAATCCCGCCACCAAATGTTCACCCAACACTTAGAAAACCAGCATCCATAGCTTTTCATCAACCAAATCCCCCACAAAAAAAATTGCAGTGTACGAAAAAAGCATATAGTCACCATGAAACGGAAACACGGAGGCCGGCTGCTGCTGAAATCGGGGATCCCGCATGAACCGGGGGGCGAAGGGTTGAAAGAAGCGAACTTTGAGATGGAAAGGGGCAGCGGAGACGGAGAGGAGGCGGTGGTGAGGAGCCGTCGGGCGTAGCGGGCGGAGTACCGGCTTTCCCCTTCCATGGCCGAAGAGAGTAAAGGTCGCAACTTAGCCGCCCATTTCGACGCCATTCTTCGGTACGCAAACCCTCCACTATTGGATTCGTCACCCTCGATCCAAGCTTTGGAAATAGCTCTCGCCGGAGGGACGATCGGGATGGGGCCGCGCAGCCGTCGCCGCCGCAGATGGGAAGCTCGGTGGTGCAGGGCCTGAGTCAGCGTTCTTGAAGTCCTACATCGATTCAAACCGGCTCTGGCCGATTTCTGACTCGCTTGAATCGGTTAAACCACAAAGGGGATAAAGAATTTTTTTAAAAAAATGGAATACATTACCAAGAAAAAATTAAATACATTAATGCTGATTTTGAAGTAAAAATCTCTCCATTAATCGTATATTATAAATAAAAAGGTCATTAAGAGTAAGTTTTTAGACAATTTAAAATGCCCAAATAGAATAATGGAAGGGATAATAATGGCCTGAAAAAAAAGAGGCTATCAGTTGAATTTTATTTAATTTTTGTTGTGTGGATGTTTTTCATTATTAGTCATTTATTTTGCAAATATAATACTGATTAATAAAATCATACTAACGTTGAATGGTGAATTATTTTTAGCATGGCATCAATCTTTGTCAATATTTTTTGTTAACTCAAAAAATTATAACACGCTGAATCATCTCATTAATACATCCCGATTCATTAATATCGGTTGAAATCATTTTTAACAAAGGGTAATTTTGGAGGATATTAATATTTATGACCCGTTGAAATAATTTATTTGATTAATGTTTCCATGAGATAAAATTATATTTTAATTTTTGAAACATTTTTTTACTTAGACTTGGAAAAACTCAAGCAAGTCCCGGAGAATTAATTATAAAATCTGTAACTCGAGGAATTTTTAAAATAAAAAAAATAAAACTATGTTTATAATTCAATTAAAATCAAGTAAAAAGAGTTTGGACTTATATTCAACTTGAAACACAAAACATATTTTGCATTATAATCTAAATTTTAAATATTAAACGCTTACATTAAAATAGATTTGGTCATGGGGTGCACTTGGATCAAACTGGTTCTCATTTTCAACTGCCAAAAACTTGGTTTTTTTCTTCCTTTAAGGACCGGCCACACCTGCTTGTCGGATATGGCAGTATCCTTTTTTCTTGTTTTTTGTTTTTGAATATTTGATCTAGATCCTCTTTATAATCGGAGAACATTAGGGTATAATTCCACCTAAATTAAGAATTCTAAAAAAGGTAAATTTCAATACAATTAGGATTTTCACATAGTTTTGAATTTCTATTTATTTATTTGTTTATTTATTATTATTATTTATAATAAAGCCAATAAAGAAATTAAAAAACTATTATATTATATTTAATTATTAAAATTCTACCCAATTGAGTTTTTTACTTATTAATAACTAATCAATTAAAATTCTGAATTATTTATGACCCAAATTAATTATTGTCTTCTAAAAATAAATATTTTCTTAGTAAAATTAAGTAAATATTCATTATTTTTTTAAATATAAAATAATAATTTTTGCAATTAATTTTATATATTATTAATAAATTTTAAACGTAGCATGCACATTGGTCAGGTTGTATATATAAAAACTCTGATCTAAAAATTAAATTAAGATAATAAAAGTAATTTCAAAATTTAGTAATAAAATAAAAATGAATACCTTTTTTTAATATGAATAATACTGAATAAAAAATAAAAATAAATACAAATTGAAGTAGTTCTAGAATCAGAGCCAACGGACGAGCTGGAGAAAGTTATATTACTACTAGAAGTTGAAGGAAGACGACGACCATGGTTTTGCATGTTGGGGTGTGGCGGCTTCATCTGTTTGTTTTTTCTTTCTCTGGTCAACAAATACTGTGATTGTGCAAGCGAAGAAGATACGTATTGTTCTTCTTCTCCCACCATCCCAATTAGAGTGTATATATATTTGCCATCTTTTCTTCCCAGCCACGTTTATGCGTGCGAGCTTTTGCAATAGGAAAGGCCATCCATCTTCGAGTTTGAAGGTGTGAATTCTGCTGTCTCTTGCTTATGGGGCAGGCCTTACGCAAGCTCTTCGACTCCTTCTTCGGGAACTTTGAGATGAGAGTACTGTCTTTGTTCTTTCTGGTTCCCTTCTGTTTATTAAGATTATTTCGTTTAGCTTTTTGTTTTTGTTTTTTTTTTTTGGGTGTTTGCATGGATTGAATGAATTATACTGTTTTTTTGTGAATTGGGTTCTTCAATAATTTGTTTTTAATCTATATGCATAGTTCTTTCTTGTATTATGGTGAGCGGCTTGTTAATTCATTCATGGGCAAAGCTACTTGGGCCTTTTTTTGGGCGGGGGGAGGGGTTAAGATTCTAAGAAGACGAGAACAGAAAATGCCTTGATAGTGCCTATAAACGGACATAAATATCAATAAAAGTTGTAGTTCGTCTTTTAATTATTGTGGATTGTTATGCTTTTGTTCTGGTACTTCTCTTACTAGAGAAGTGCGAATGTTATTGTAAGATTTTCATGGTTTCCTTCATTAAACCAAGTGATAGTTTTCTTTCTAGATAAAAAATTGTTATTTTCCACCATGGTTTCCCGTGCTTTCAGATTCGTGGTCCTCTTGTTGGATCAAAACAGAATCTAACAGTGAAATTGCTGTTGATTTATGGTCTCATGGCTTCTTATACATTAGAGTTATGGGTGCATACTCTATTTTACAGTTTTTTTTAACGCATGATTAAATGTGGTATGTTGGAATGATCACCTTGATTAAATCATGGGATCACCACATTGTATGTGTATGCAGTTCGCTTGTTTTTTTCTTCCAGTAACTGCTTCATCTGGGCTTTTTCTTTTTACCTTGACAATTCTGGACCGTAATACCCATTCAAGACAAGTAATTCAGATTTGATATGTTGGCTAGGTTGTGATGCTAGGGTTGGATGCCGCCGGTAAAACTACAATACTGTACAAACTGCATATTGGGGAAGTCTTATCTACAGTTCCCACCATAGGTATTTTATTTTATCAAATTAAAGCTCCGACTTTGATGTAATTTTGTCTCTAGATAGTTTGTTATGCCTTTATGTTTAAATCCCCCTTTTCTTTTGCTGTAAACATGTATGCGATGTGCTTACATGAACTAAGTACATATTCAATCTTACTTAAAAACAAGTACTGAGTGAAAAAGATATCTTTTATCTGGAATACTGTAACCATTGAAGCTTGGCGCATTAGCCATGCTTAAACCAGATACTAATTTTCAGCTGTGGAACTTGTGCATCAAATTTTCTTTTTATATGGCCATGTTTTTTCCCCTAATCATAATTTATTCAATTTCAGGTTTTAATGTTGAGAAAATTGAATACAAAAATGTTGCATTTACGGTGTGGGATGTGGGTGGGCAAGAGAAATTAAGGCCTTTGTGGAGGCATTACTTCAAGAATACTGATGGACTGGTAGTAATCTCCGCAGTCTTCTTATTTTCACTTTTCACCTCTCAAACAAGTTCGTGATCGCTGTTCTTGTTGTTTGCAGATCTATGTCGTCGATTCCTTGGACAGGGAGAGATTGCAAAAAGCAAGAGAAGAATTCGAGGTCTGATGATCATTTGGTGCATATGGTTCCCTCTTATCCTAATGCTCAAACCTTGTATACAATCTTCTAAACCTGTATAGATATTTCCCAGGCAATCATAAACGATCCCTCAATGCTCAACAGTGTTATCTTAGTATTCGCTAATAAGCAAGACTTGGTAAGCTGTAGATGGATTTCATTTCAATTTTACTTCAACAAACAGTTCTTTTACCTATAGTTCTACAGATTACATTCTCAAACTGATTCTTCTGGTAAATGATCATTTATTGAACCAGAAAGGTGCAATGACTCCAATGGAAATCTGCAAAGGGCTCGGCTTGTATGATCTGAAGAACAGAATATGGCATATTCAAGGGACTTGTGCCCTCAGAGGAGATGGCCTGTATGAGGGCTTGGACTGGTTAGCTTCAAATCTTAAGCAACTGCAAGCTGCTGGGCATCACACTTCCTTTGATTAACAACACCTATATGAGCTTCCATCTCCCTCAAACTATGTGCATACTCTGCTCCTGGTCATGTTCTCTTTTCCTACAGAGCTACACATTCTCAGTTTTGTATAGTCTTTTTCTATAATAAATTGACATTGTTTTTTATATTCAAATGATTTGCCTGTTAGCACACAATCTTGTTTATCTATCGATTAGGTTGAAAGGAAGTTAAGATCACTTTCTATTATCCCAAGTAACTGTTCTACAAGAAAGCAAGCCTGGCAACAGTGCTGAGTTATTATTATGTGAAATTCAGAAAATTACTTTGTTGCAGAGTTGTCTCCTTAGTCATGCTAAACTATGATTTGCATGTTGAAAGAGTAATGCAGCATGTATTATCATTTTTTATATTATGGTTGCTCTTAGTAAATTACGACTTTAGATGTTGGAGTGATTAAGTGATGGATACCTGTGAATAGAGAATCTGACTCTGAGTATAGGCTTCGACGACAAACCATGTAAGCCCTATATACTCAAAGCTTGAACAAGCATAAGCAGCAAAACAGAGAAGGAGGAGGAGCAGCAACAGCAACGTAGGTAAAGAAAACTCAAACTTTATTCATTCAATGATTATAATAATGAAAATATATAATACACGACGACAACCCTTATATGATATAAATATAATCCCTGATTATATAATTCTATAATGACTAATATACCCTTATACTAAAATGTCAGAAATAAAACAATTAATAACTGACCAAAATACCCGTATTAATAAAACATAAATATAAATTAAAACATAAATAATTAAGAGATTATTTTAAGGAACTTTTATTCTGATATAACTGGAAACATCAAAATAAAATATCATCCGTCAAATAGTAAATATGAACATATCGTCCCGCACTATGAGAGTGCTTTGACTATATATATTCAAAATTGGATACACAAACATTAAAACTTTTATACATATCATGTTGGTAGTTGGTACTTTTCATTATCTGCGAATTTAAAACTTTATTTACTTCAAAAAAGCTGCCTCTATAACACAGATATGATGATCAGCTAGTAAGCATATCTTATATTTAATTAATCTTTATTCTTACCCTAACAAATTAAGTAATCATAAAAAATAGTTTTCTAGATTGAAAAGTAATCACACGCCCACTCCGGACCAAACTCCAATCTTGATTCTGGGCGACAATCAATAAGCAAAAATAAATTAAATGGTTGAATTATTAATACCAAAATACCTCATGATATTCTAGGACCTAGTATAATAATCAATGGGCATTCACCCAATTAAAATAAAATAATAAATTTAACCATTATAATCTTTCTCTGCATTCAATCAAAATTTATTTCTTGAATTAGAGTATATATATATATATATATATATATATATATATAAAGGCTGCAATGCATTGCAGCCTTTTTGCAGTGCATTGTAGCGCACGGCCCGTGGGCCGTTGGATGAAAATCTAACAGCCCACAGCCTTCAAGTCCAAAGCCAACCCGCCAGACCTAGCCAACCCGGCCTCCTGCCCGCCCGCACGCCAACCCCGCTGCCCCACGATCGAGCCCTGCCGTGACCGAAGCCGCCCGCCACCCTGCGGCGACTTCCCTGGCACAACCTGCCCTCCCGACCCAACCCGCTGCCCCGTGACCAACTCCCCACCGTGACCGACCACCCCGCCACCCCGCCGCGGCCCCCAAGCCGCCCGTGGGCAGCTTGGGGGCTGCGGCGGAGGGGCGGACGGGTTGCGGCGGGGTGGTGGGGGTGGCCGGTCATGGTGGGGAGTCGGTCGCGGGGAGGCGGGCGGGGTCAGGAGGGTAGGTCGTGCCGGGGAGCCACAGCAGGGTGGCGGGCGGCTTCGATCGCAGGCAGCTTGGGGGGCCGCAGTGCGGTGGGGGCGGGGGGACAACGTCTAGCGAGGATGGCGGCTAGGGGAGGGGGGAATGATGGGGGGGCCGCTGTGGTGGCAGGGGGGTTGGAATGGGGCGGCTGGGGCGAGGGGCCGCGGCTACAGGCGAGGGGAGGGCGCCGACGGGCGGGTGAGGGCCACGCGGGAGGGGGGGTGGGGATGGGCGGGCGGGTAGTCAGGCGGCAGCTAGGCAGGCGGGTAGTCCACCAACTTTTGGCTCACTGAAATCCGATGAAAGCTATATATAGAAATAAAGTAGGCCTAAAAGCAACGTGAGGTTGAACTGAGTTTGAAAACAACACGATGGATCTTATCCTCTAGGATTATTAATCACAGACATAACATATGTCTAAATGGTCTGTGTTAAGTGGGGTCTGATAAAACAGCCACTTAGCACGTCTTACGATCTAGAAATCAAATTCTTAATAAAGTAAAGCAATAAAGCTAAGAAGAGTCCTAACAGACTTGAGGTCTAAGCTCCAGGCGTGAAGATACATCTACCATGAACTCAGACTCCGAAACCCACATATTAAGCAAAAGACTAACAACTTTATATGATGCATGGTCGTAGTATGACCTTATATGAACAAGGACATCTCAAAAAATAGGTAATGAAAAATAGATTCACAACTAAATACTCTACACATAAATCAAGGCACACACACAAATAATAAATTAAAAACAAATAAAACAAGCCAAATAAGTTAAATAACAATAAATAAAATAATAAGTATACGAGTAAACACAAAATAATAATAATTAACAACTAAACCCGCGTGAAAATAAATAGGTGAATAAATAGTGAATAATAATTAAATAAAAAATTAGTTAATAAATAATTAATGTATAAACTCATTCATCAATAAATGAATAGTAATAAATAAATGATACATTAATCAAGAAATAATAATAATATAAATAACACTACATAAGTTTCTGACTAAACGTGAGTTAATAATAAATATATAATAATTCGATAAAGAAAGAAAGAAAGAAATAAATAAATAAATAAATAAATATTTAATATCAATTAATCATGAATAATAACAACATAGCTATCAAATACATGAATATGTAATTAAACATAAATAAATAATAACTTACGTGTGAGTGAACAAATAAATAAATAAACTTGATAAACATGAATAAAAATAATATTGATAAGTAAATATATCATCAATAATAATAAATAATCATGCAAGCATTCATCTCGTACAAAAATTATTTAAATAAGAAGAAATATTCAATAATGAATAAATGAATAAAATAAATAATAAATAAAGAAAAACAATCATAACATCAAATTAATCTAAATAATGTAAATATGCATCTAAATTAATATAAGGAGTCTCGAATTACTAGAAATGATTAAAAACGGATGAAAACTGGGGAAACATGGCTGAAAAAGGCAACCGAGTCTACTGGGTCAGGTCGATCAAGTCAAAACGAGTTGACTCTGCCAAGTCAAACTCCTCGGCCGGCTAGACAATTCAATTAGTTGGGCTGGGTCACGAACTGGTCTGGACTAGTGGATGCGGATGCAAGCAAGTGGATATGGTCAGACCACACGGACACGGACAAACGGGCACGACGGCTATTGTCATACCTGTCACTGGAAAACGCTAACGGTGGGCAGCCAAGGGTTGCTACTAGTTAGGATCGATGGCCTAGGTGACATGGAGCATGGTGGCGGTGGCAGCCAACGAAGTTAGACTGTCGACTGGCCGAACAACGCCTGAATGTGGCAAATTCGACGTCAAATTAGGTGGAGTTGTAGGTGATGATTCCTGTGGTGATGGTCAGCAAGGCTAGGCTCAATTGGTTGGCCGTCAAGTGAATGTGTGTGGGGGGATGGGTGACAATGTCCAGCCGACGATTGGCTAAAAAATGAGCGAAAAGTTGGGAAAGTGCCGTCGGGAGTGGCGACGACTCCAGTGGCGATCACAACTGTAACACCCCAAATCCGGTATATCTATCGTGAACCAAACTGGCATGTTACATGTCCCGATTAGGTCGGCTAACCTGAACCCAACTCGTGCAAATCTAATCTCGACGTCTTAAGATGAAGATACAACTCGTCATGCATCGATAAATGCACAATACCCTAACATCAAAAAATATATATACAAACTAATTCTTAAATACAATACCCTACATGGATGACATGCAAACTAATTTATACACCAATATAATTACGATCAAAATCAATAAAAATTCTTAAATAAAATAGACATACTCTCCCCTAAAGGTGCAATTAGGGGCCACCCTGTCAAAAATAATATATGCAAACGTATATGAATATATCAATAATTTCATTCATACAGAATCTAATCTACTATATACTCATTTTGAAACTTGGGCCTCAACCCACTTGTGCAATCTATTCACATTTCACATCATATCATCGTGTCTTACCATTTAATCACATCATATCACCATGTCTTAGCATTTAATCACACCCTTTCATTATAATAGTATCATAAAAAAATATTAACCACTCTATTGACTAACATGTGTGCAAATGATATCAGTGCTCCTCTGTCCAGGCTGGCACATCTAACTTGTGATTATCACCTATATATAATATAAAAAACACGTTAGTAACAAGCGTTAATGGTCCAACATATAACTATAACAAACTGGCTATGAGAGTAAACTCTCATATGAAAGAAAACACTCGTTTACTTTTCGTGAACTCTATGAAGGGCACATACTGAAGAGCCACTCGGTTGCAGACCTTGTAGCATCCCGAGGCATTTTTCTCATTTCATTTTTCTCTGGTCCATCGGGACTACATGTATATCCTAAGCTCTCTCCTTACCTCCATAATTCTCCTAGCCTTAAGCACGAATGCCGAGTACTCTAAGGCATCACCTTTAGTACCCTTTTAACCACAAGTCCGAACATGCACTGTACTTAACAATACCCATAAACCTCCACGTTCTTTGGGTGTGAGGAACTCAAACACAGAGTTGTCAGGATCTCCCAGGAATGGAACAATCCGCTCACTAATCCAGAGCCCACTTTGACTATCATGGTATCCGCTCATGGTATGTGCAATCGTTTCTCCATCTCTTGTCTCACTGAAAACTCGATAAAATTTTATATATATATATATATATATATATATATATATATATATATGACCTGAGAAAGGATTCATATAATAGACCCGAAGGTAACTTGTGGTGGATCTTGTTTTCGAAATCATCCTCGATGGTTTATTAATCCGAAAAACTGTTCGGATAAATGACCCGAGTTAAGTGGGATCCCATAAAATGCCACTTAACCCGTCCTATAGACATTAAAACAATCATACAATAGAGTAGAGTATAAAACAGACGAGTTCTAAACGGACCTAGTAGAAACTCCAAGCATGTCCTCATGCTTAAGTGGCGAGTTCCTACTCCGTACATACACATCAAATCTAGAAACTAAAACCGCTAACTGAATAATGCATCAACTCGACTTGATCAACACACTCACAATACAACTAACATCCATCAACAGTCAAATAATCATAAATGTGAAAATAATTCTAACTCATTCTATTTATACCAATTTTATTGTGTTTTTCTAAATTACATTGTAGTCGATTAACATGCTCAGATTCAATATACTTCATTAGGTCACTTAACATTCATTTACTATTAATCAAATCATGTCACTTATCACTTCATCCGTAATTAGGCATTAATCACATCAATTAATCAATCCTAGCATGTTTTACTAACAATCATCCATTTTAAATAATTAAATCGGAGGTAATTATACCTCTTGTCGTCAACAATTGATGAAGGCTAGGGTTTTACTATACGTCTCGGAGCTCGAATTCGGCGCTCGTCAACGTCTAAAGTTCGATCGGGTTCGACTGAATGAGCTCTGTGAAAGATCCACCGAATTCTAGTGAATCCGGTTTTCCGGTAAGGTTCTGGCGGTTTTAGTGGTTTTTTGACGATTTTCTAGCGTCAGAGTTGCCGGTGGCGTCTATTGGTGGAATAGCAGGGGTATTGGGTACTGTTGGAACCAGGTCAGTGATCCCGATGTGTCTACGAGGTCGACATGGTGTGCAGAGGCAGCAGCTTGCCAGAAAATGGCTAAAACAGACGCGACAGTGGTGGGTGAAGAAATCCGGCCAATGTGGGCAGCGCTAGGCTCTGCTCCAGTCGGGGAGGGTCGTGGCTTGGTCGAAGATGTCGAGGTGACCACTAGATCGCTGCGGCGACGGTCACCATCGGCGAAATCGGGATGCGAGTGCAACGCGGGTGCAACGCTAGGCTCGGCAATCCAGCATCGTGGAGGGAGGGCGAAGGCCGGGGTGCTTGGGGCGGCATGGCGATGGTGCGGCGGGGCTAGGTAGCGTCGATTGGCGGCCGGACGACATCGACTATGACGGTGACGACAAACATAGGGGGTGGTGGTGGCGGCGATCTGGGTTTGGCAGAAAATAAAATTTCGGGGTGATGGGCGACAATATCGTAAATAAAACTTAACTCGAGTCCGACTTGAATCAACATAATAACAGGTACATAATAATTCCAAAAAAACATAAAATAGGGGAAAATCCAATAAAACATATCACACATTATAACACTATAATGACATGCTTTGTAACTATTAGCCCACCCAAAGTACTTCATAGCACTCCTTGACGCGATAATATGTTATTCTTATATGTTATTTATGAAATAATATGTTCACGCTAGTTATAAATTTATTACAAACAATCACAATAATAATGTTCTAGTTTGGACATTATATAATAAATGTAAATTAATAATGTATCAATCACTTGTTTATTGTGTGTGTCGATATATATATATATATATATATATATATATATATATATAACACTTTTAATGGATCAAACTGTAACACCCAAAATCCGGTTCACGCTCGAGAACCGAACTGGAATGTTACTAGATCTACCTTCGGCGTCTCGAGATGGAAGATGTCTATCGCTATACATGGAGGAATGCACACAAAAAAACCTAACATACTACTACATGAATGACATGACAACTAATTTGCATGCCAAAATTATTTTGATAAAAATTGATAAAATTGTATACATCATGTATAATTATATACATCACTATACATTCATTACATCATATTTTTCATATAAATATTTAATTCAGTCACCTCAAAATATTCGACGTTTTGAGTCTCAACCCACCTGTTCATTCTGTTTAAATTTCATTTTTGTCATTCAACTTGCACACTAATATCTGTTTCAAATCATAATATCATTATCATATTATCATACCTTGCATTACATCACATCACATCATTCTCAATATAATGACAACATAAACAAAACATTAACATTCTATCATCTAACATATGTGTGCAAGATACATCACTGCTCCTCCGTCTAGGCTGGGACATCCAACTCATGATTATCACCTATATATATTATAAAAACACGTCAGTAACAAATGTTACTGGTACAAAATATAACTAATATCAAACTGGTTATGAGAGTAAACTCTCATATGAAATAAAACATTCATATATTCTCATGAACTCTCTGAAGAGCACCTATTGAGGAGCCATTGGGCTGCAGACTAGGTAACATCCTAAATGACTGCTCTGCTAATGCTAATGCCTCTCTCGACATTTTCTCATTTCATTTTCTAGTCCCTTGGGACTACTAATACATCCTAAGCCCTCTCTTTACCTCCATAATTCTCCTGACCTTGAGCACGAAGACTGAGTACTTTCAGATAGTCACCTTTAATACCCTTTAAACCATAAGTCCAGACATGGCTATAATAAACCGTACTCGTAAACCTCCCCGTTTTTCCGTGTGTGAGGAACTCAAAACGGGAGTTATCAGGATCCCTCGGGATTGGAATAACATGCTTACTAATCCAGAGCCCGCTTTGACTAGCACGTGCACCCGCTCATGGTACGTATGAGTCAGTTTTCTCATCTCTTGTCTTATTGAAAACTCGATAAAAATATATATAGGTCTAAGAAGAGATTTATATAATAGGCCCAAAGGCAACTTGTGGTGGATCCTATTTTCAAAAACATACTCAAGGGATCTCATCATCAAGGGTTATTAATCTGAAAGATCGATCGATTAAATGATTTGGGTTAAGTGGGATCCAATAAAACGTTACTTAACTCATCATGCAAGTAATAAAATAATACACAATAGAGTAGAGTGTAAAACATTAAACGAGTCCTGAATGGACCTGGTAGAAGCTCCAATTGTATCCACGCGCCTAAGTGGTGAGCTCCTACTCCGTACCTACTTATCAAGATTAAATACTAACACCAATATAATGCATGAATGTCAAACTCCTCATCAATCCATACAAGACAATATCTATTTACATGCATTTAAATTCTAACTCTAATTTATTATTATCATTTGTTAACATGCATTTATATTTAAATCAACAACTATTTACAATCACACCAAAATCATAAAATAATCAATTAAAATCGGATAAATTTTTATACCTAATCGTCAGTCATGCGGTGACGGCGACGGCGATGGGGTTGTGGCTGGCTCAAATGAAGATCATGGGGAAGAAGGAAGAGAAAAAAGAAGAAGGAAGTTGGGTAAGGAGGATAGTGACGACTGAATGGTAACAGTGTCGGAGGTATGGAATAAATAAATGTCGAGGGGAAAAAATGAGTGGTCGATGAGAAAATTTAATAATTTTATATTTTTTTATGATATATTATGATTAATAGAAGTACATGTAAGCGTGTTTAAAAATGAAGAAGAAAAATAGAAGTGATGCAAATGAGATCTTTAATATTTATTGGTTTATTTGATTTTATCCATTCCCCTCGAAAGAAAATTGATGGAACTAAGCATACTAAATTCCATTGGCTTTTGATTTCAACCAAATTACAATTAAAATGAGTTGGTTTGGTCAGGTTTACAGATTCTTGTGTTGAGATTAGGTTCAAGTAGGACATGAATTTATCAAATAGCAAAGAAATAAGTCGTAAACGTCATTCAAACATTTTTTATTTGTAAAAAAAAATCGACTTTCTCGTTGAAAGAAAGAAGACAAAAAAAAAAGTAAAATGTAGAGGAGTGGTTGAGCGAGTGACGGGTAGTGAGCTTAGCTCCTCCTTCACACGTTCCCCGACCGTTAAGTTCCCTCTTGTACCCGCCCCGACTCCTCCGCCGATTTGCTCGCCCCATCACGGCGGCGGCGCTCGCCATGTCCGACCTCACTCGCCTTAGCTCCGCCGCCGCCTCCTCCGCCATGCTCGCCCGCCGGCTACTTCCCCGGCGGCTCCTTCCCGACGCCTCCCGCCGCCGCCTCTCCTGTGTCCTCGACGACGCCGGGGCCGGGATGGCCGTCTCCGCCTCCTTGGCGTCGATCCTCGGTTCGGCGAACGTCATCACGGCGGCGGCGGCGAATGGGACGGGCGCCCACGCCGCAGTGACCTCCACCATCGCGCATGTGGCGATGACGGCCGTCGCGATTGCTTCCGGGGCGTGCCTCTCCACCAAGGTCGATTTCCTCTGGCCTCGCGAGGAGGACCCGCCTGGTCAGTCAGTTTCTTCTTCGCCATATCTTTCGATTTCGAAATTGAATGGTATTGGGAGCTTCGTCATGTTTTTTTATTTTTTTATTTTTGATGTCTTCAATTTTGTAAAAAAGGAAAAATCGAAGGTTGATTGGTTCAACATATCTTTAGTGCCACGAAGAACATTTATCTTGGTAGCTAAATTCAAGAAAACATTTATCTCGGGTCAACATGTTTGGTTTGTCTCCAAATTTACACACAAAGTTGGGGTAGATTGCTCTAGTTTGGCGTTTTTGGACACTTTTTACACCCAAATTTAGACTGTAAGGAGGTATATTTATGTTGATATCAATGGAATTGGGAGTTTTCCCATGTCTAAATTTTGTTCATTCTTGTGTTCATATTTAAGGTGGATTGCTCCTTTTTAGCATTGTTGGATAGTTCGAATACGCGAATCTAGATTGTCATAAACGAATTCGATGGTATTGGGAGCTTCCCCGTGTTTAGTTTTTTTCTTTTTCATTTGCATTTGAATTTAAGGTGAATTGGTCGTATATGATCTGTTGCATGTTTCGAATACTCACCAGGAAGGATATTTATTTTGGGAGTAGAATTCCACTGATTACGGAGTTTTCCCGTGTTTGGTTTTCTTCATTTTTGTAGTCTGAGTTAAAGCTGGATTGCTTTAATTTACCATTGTTGCGTACTTTTTATACCCACATGTAGATTTTCCACGAATGATATTTCTCCGATTCTTGGTAGTAAAATTTGACTGGATCCCGAGTTTTTCCATGTTTAGTTTTACTTCATTTTGTATCAAAGTGAAGGGTGATTTCTCTGATTAAGTGGTCCTGCCTTTTCTGGATTCCCAAGTTTAATTGTAACAAAGGAAATTTATCGAACTCTTGGTCGCAGAATTTACTGGAATTGGGATTTTCCCGGTGTTTAATTTTTCTACATTTTAAGGTGGATTGCTCTAATTTAGCGTTGTTTTGCACTTCCAAATTTATATTTCCACAAAGGATATTGATCAGATTGTTGGATGCAGAATTCAACGGAATCCTGAGTTTTAACACAATTTTTTTCTTTTTTCTATCAAATTTAAATTTGATTGCTTTGGCTTAGTGTTGTTGTTGTGTACTTTTAATTCAGAAATTCAGTTTGACATGAAGCAGATTAGCTTATGGTCATTTCTTACTCGTGCTTGAGTACTTAGAATTCAAATTTATCATAGTATTAATACTTTTTGGGACTATGTCCCTGTATCTTAAATTTTACCACACTGTGTTCGATTATTAACACAGTTACGCAAGATAGTTTCCATCATAATTGCCAAAAAGTAAGGATAATTTCTTTCACGAGCAAAAGAAAAAATATTTTGTCCGGTACCTGTATTGATCCTCAAGCAAAACTTGAGTGACAAAGTAGAATTGTGGCTTGAGTACTGTATAATGAGTCTATCATTTTATCTGGTTATAGTATCTTATGGGATAACAATTAACTGCAGATTCAATTGTACTGGATGGAGTGAATGTAACAGGCTACACGATCTTCAATGATCCCAAGGTTTTTGCACCTCTTTCTGTAGACTTAAGTACAGAAGCTCGTAGATATGTGGCACTGAAACATCTCCAGTAAGGCAGGTTCTGAAGGCTATTGCTTTTGCGAGGAATGCTCACCATGGTCAATTTAGAAAAACAGGAGAACCTTATTTAACACACTGTATACACACAGGACGGATCCTGGCCGCATTGATTCCACCTAGTGGCAAGCGAGTATATCTACTTGCTATAATATATGTATTTTTTGCATTGAGTTGTTAGAAATTGTGTTATATCTATTAAGCTGGAAACTAATTATTGTTTAATTTTTTTCCTTGAAATGAAATTTGACGAAACAATTAAAATATCATGCCCAGGCCATAGATACAGTTGTCGCTGGAATACTACATGACGTTATTGATGACACCTGTGAAAATTTGAAAAGCGTACAAGAAGAGTTTGGGGATGATGTTGCTAGCTTAGTTTCTGATGTATCAAGATTAAGCTATATAAATCAGGTATGCGTTGGTTTCTTTTGCTATTGCCACATGTCCACTTATTTTCTTCGCCAGATGTAAATGGATGAATTGTTCAATAATAAATTGGATGTCCACCTTTTCATCGAAGCTAAATTTGTTGAGGGATAGATTCGTTTTATATTTTCGTTGACAAATTCATTTCACCAGAAAAATAGAGGGAAAAAATGAAGGCAACAAAAGTACAACGTTTTCTGGGTGATATCTTCCATTATACCTTTTTTCTGATTGTTTGGGCACTTTCAGCTTCTGAGGAGACATAGAAGATCTAACACGAATCAGAATACTCTTCATCCTGAGGAGGTGAGTTTTCTACAATCAAAAAGTTTTACGTTAGTGATCAAGGAACTAACTTGTCAGGTTTGTTGGTAGTGAATGATGGTGTGAACTTTGTATTATTTTTCCTCAAGACAGAAATGCTTGCCATATTTGTGTCTCTATTTCCGCCAGTTACACGTTCACATAGACCTACATCTTTAGAAAATTCACTGTGTACACCAGAAAATGGACAAGTACTTGCATAACTGTAAAGTTCAGATGATCTCTTTCTATAGTATGTAATACATGCTATAGTTTAATGTAATCCTATAATTCTTCAGGCTAGTAGCTTAAGAGTGATGCTTCTGGGCATGGTTGATGACCCTCGAGTGGTACTAATCAAACTCGCTGATCGTCTCCATAACATGAGAACAATGTATGATTTTTTCTTTTTACTACTTTTATTTGGTTTTATATTTCTGCAGTGTTTGAAGCATTGCTCTTGACTGAAGGGCAGAATTAGATGAAAATATACTCTTGCTGATCTTCTCTGCCCCTCAGTTATGCTTTACCAGTGTACAAGGCTCAAGCTGTTGCCCAGGAAACATTATCTGTTTGGTGCTCCCTTGCTTCAAGGTTGGGTGTCTGGGCCCTCAAAGCTGAGATGGAAGATCTGTGCTTTGCAGTTCTCCAGGTTCATTTAATTGTTAATTTGAACCTAAAAATTCATTTTTTGATTGTTTCAATAGATAGGTAGAATGATAGACAAAGCCCATATTGATTAATATAATAGAAGCAGGCATGATAAATTCCAGCCCTAGCTTATGATTTTCCTCTTTTTGTGATTTAATATCCTCAGCCTGCCATATGTTTGTTGGCTTTAATTTGTTGATGTACAGCCTCAAGTTTTTCTTCAAATGAAATCTGAGCTGGCTTCCATGTGGACTTCAGACAATAAGTCAAGACATTTGAGGAGAATTTCTCAAAATCTGGATTAGGGTCAGTTGTGCATGATTCAGATCGCCCAAGATATAACCTAACTAAGGATGATGTAGTTCCAATGAAGGTAAGGGCTTCAATTTCTTTATCTGTCTTACAATTGCTTCCGACTATTATAACTGATTAGATTGCTGGAGCTTAACTATCATGCAATATAATAAACTGAAAACAATATAATTGATGACCTGGTTTTTAGTTGTCTTGTTCCTTTTTTCCCCAATTCAACTGATATGTTAGGAGTGCTTTTATCAGCTTTTTTTAATTTAATCATTTTTGCTCATCAATCTTTATTCTTTTTCAATTTTTTACTCCAGGATCTTCTAGAAGCTGTTATCCCATTTGATTTGTTACTAGATAGGAGAAAGCGTTCCATTTTCCTAAATAAAGCTGGAAATCCAGAGTTTTATAACTCCAAATCTATTGTTCTCAATGATTCTAGAGTTGCTTTAGCATCTTTAGTGGCATGTGAAGAAGCCCTTGAAAGAGAGCTATTCATCTCTACATCGTATGTTCCATTTCTCCTACTTTTTATGTGATCAATTTGAAAAAATTTCCTTTCTCAATCTGTTATTATGTGCTTATGTAATATTTTGTTTTGACATGACATCGATATCCGTGTTTTGCTTTTTCTTTCTTATTACTGCAGATATATTCCAGGCATGGAAGTGACCCTATCCAGTCGCCTAAAAAGCTTGTACAGTATCTACTGCAAGGTTATACAAAGTTGCAGTTCTTGTAGATTATAGAATATATTCCATCTTGAAGGTAAAAAAATTAAACCTATGTTAACAAGTTCATTTTTGTCTATGGTGTAAAAAAGATGAAGCGAAAAGATACTGACATTGGACGGGTTTATGATGCCCGTGCACTACGGGTAGTTGTTGGAGATAAGAATGGTGCGCTACAAGGAGAGGCGATTAAATGTTGCTACAACCTTCTTGACATTATACATAGGTGATGTGTAATTTATGCATCTAAATTGATTTGGGGCTAGGTTTGAATAATTTGTCATTGATAGGATCTGAAAACATGAAAAATTGTATTAACGATTAGAACTATATATATTCTCAAGAAGTGAACAATTTAAAATCTTCCTGTACATCTTTTGACATCCTTCTATCATCAGACTTTGGAGCCCAATTGTTGGCGAGTTTGATGATTATATTGTCAATCCGAAGCCCAGTGGATATCAGGTGACCACTCCACCACTTATGTAACTTTGCGGCAATAACAGAAGTTGTTCTTAACTAATTTCACACTTCTTGCATGTGCATTTAGTCTCTTCATACTGCCGTACAAGGCCCTGACTGCTCTCCTTTAGAGGTTCAAATAAGGACCCAGGTATCCTTTTTGTATTGTTCCCATGATTTTTACATGTGTCTTTATTGTGGTTGGTCTTCTTCTCTGCTATCTTTTCCTGCGATATGCTTCTCCATTGTAACCTTTTGTTACCATTCTCCAGAAAATGCATGCCCATGCAGAATATGGACTTGCTGCACATTGGATTTACAAGGAAACAGAGAACAAGGTTGGCCATATGAGCAGCACGATGCGCAATTCCAAAGAGATGGATGAAGAATATACATTAGGAAGTCATGCACTTCAAAAATATAATTCATTAAAAGTGGGGCATCCAGTTCTTAGAGTTGATGGAAGTCATCTGCTCGCTGCTGTTGTTATCAGGTGCAATATATTTTTTTGTCCCAAAAATAGTTTATACTGCTCTGGCTAATAGTACCAGTATTTTCAGTGTTGACAAAGGTGGAAGCGAATTGCTTGTAGCTGTCAGCTTTGGGCTTGGAGCAGAAGCCATGGCGGATAGAAGATCATCTTTCCAGATGAAGCGGTGGGAGGCATATGCAAGACTGTACAAAAAGGTTTCCTTCATATGTTTTGATTTTGTGGTTTAACTTGTTGACTCCCTGAAACATCTATATTTTCTAAGGCCATAATGGTATACATCATTGTGATAAGCTGTAATAGCAATAGTACACCTGTATTGGTTTTATTTGTTGGATAAACCATGAGAACCAGCAGAGCTGCTTCTTCATCGGAGTGAGGATAGAGAGGGAGACCTTGGGTTTTCGTGTCATTCATAGTTGAATGCCTTAAACCTTCCTAAGTAGTGAAGCATTTACCTATAATATATGATTGCACATTGGATCTTTTGCATTTATGATAAGCCATTGTAAATGCTAGATGCCATATTGGTTCTCCTGAACCGTATACAGTCTAAATTGCTAGAGTTTTGCTTTGAGCTTTTCTTTCAGGTTTCCGACCAGTGGTGGTTCAAACCGGGGCATGGAGATTGGTGTACTTACCTAGAAAAGTACAAACTATGCCGAGATGGGATGTATCATAAGGTATTTGTGAAGAAGTTCTAAACTTTTTTGTTGATTAGCCCTATTTTCCATCCCTACATGTTTGTTAGTAGGGTTACTAATTAAACAAGCCAGCTCGTGAAAGATTCGACTCGAAACTCGACATTTAAATATTCGAGTTCGAACTCGAATCTTACGAGCCGAGCTTAAGCAAAGTCGTGTTCGACTCGACTCGACTCGATAAAATAATATAATAATATAATTTTTTATATTATATTATATTTATTTATTTATTTTTTATTTATATATATATATATATATATAATATAATAACAAAGAAGTAAGATAGTTGAGATGGTAAGTATTCAAGTGATGACCTCAAGGTTGTGGGTTCCTCATTTTTTGTAAGTGAGGTACCTTTGACTTTTAATCGAGCCAGTTTTGAGCTCAATTACATAGTTTAAGTGTATTCGAGCTCGAACATATAAAAGATATTCGAGTCAAACTCGAGCATATATGTTCAAAACTCGTTCGATCTCAAGTTGAGTTCGAACGAGTTTTGAACTATTCGAGCCGAGTTCGAACACAAGTTTAAGTTCGGCTCACTCGCTCGATTAGCACCCGTATTTGTCATTTAGAAATATTTTAGTTTGAAATAGTACTTAATACCGTATGTGAAATAGAAAAGTCTATGGGTAACAAAGTTATTGAGGGTTGTCTGAGATGGTATCAGATTCTAGAGTATGAATGTGTTATTGTTTCTGTTGGTTTTTGTACCCGGTCAAAGACAAGGTATGATGTTAAAATTAATTACTCAATGTCAAGGTAGTTAAAGTATACTCTCAACTGTGAAGTATCTCTGAAGGTGCATCAAAATAGTAAATTATAATTATAATTTGGTGTTGTAGCCATGTGTGAGATGGTCGTTACTTTCAGGTCTTTTCAAGGAAAAATTCTTGAAACATTTCTAGTTTTGGTCATAGTTATTCAATGAAATAAAAAATATTCATTGTTCAGAACTTTGATTGGCATTTCTTCACTGCAGGAAGACCAGTTCGGCCGTTTATTACCCACCTTTATACAAATAATTAATTTCACAGAGCAAGAAGAAGCTCAGTACCGGAAGGTTGTGTCTGCTGTTTTGGAAGGAGAAGACGTGACTAGCATTTCCTTGGAAACAGAAACCAGTTCTTACCGTGCTCTTTCCTTTGATAATGGCATCAATAACAAGGTTGATAGTTTCTTCTCTGGTAAAGTACTATTTGGCCAGTTATTTTCATTATAAGAAATTTCTTTAGAGCAATGCATCTGCAACAGGTCAATTTGTTGAGGACAATGCTTCAGTGGGAAGAACAAGTGCATCAAGAAGCCGTTTCAGGGGTATTAAAACGGGCAAAATCAATGGTTCTTGGCGAAGTTGTGATCATCAGATGGCCAGATGGTCATATAATGAGGATGAGATCAGGTAGCACGGCAGCCGATGCTGCAAGAAGGATAGGATTCGATGGGAAGATAGTTCTAGTGAATGGTCATTTAGTGTTGCCAAATACTGTGCTCAAAGATGGTGATATAGTGGAAGTTAGAAGATAGCACTGCCTAACTTGCCGTCGTTGTGTAGAATGTATAATCCCTTGTTTATAATGTCTTCTGGTAAGGATGATTCGATTCATCTTCTTGTTACAGGTTGACTATCCAAGGAAAAAAATATTAATTTTTTTTGTATGGCTTGATTTGATTGTTGTTGAGGTGGCTGGTGATGTAGGTTTAATGGTATACTTGCTATATCGTCTTCTCTCTTTGCTCAATTTGTTGCATTAGATCAAATGGGAAATCCCCTTGTGCTACATAGTCGGTGTCAGTTACAAGGTAATTGAACCCAAGACCTCTCCCGAACCAACGGACTTGCCAACGTTGCCATAAGAGGAGTTTTCAAGATTGAAATACTAAAGACGATGACTTGTGTCTAAAAATCATAAAAGAAATGACTCTTCCAAAGAGGGAAAAGATGGACGAGTTTTTGAGTCCCAAAAACTCTTCCAAGGAGATGAAAGTGAAACCTTTCCTCTTTCAAAGATTGAAAACTCATGGATCTCGGAATTTACTTCTATTTTCTTCTTATAGTCTCTTCTTTATTATTACTGTTTTGAATTGGAAACAACTATGGAGCCAAAAACACAACTCGAGCTTCTGAGGCCAGATTGTGATCTCTATTTTTAAGTTTGAGCATCGACCCATTAAATTACACAAGACCAACTAATCACCAACTCACACCTCTCTTAAAATTAGTATAGAGAGAGCTTCTAGTGGAAGGCTCTTTCAGTTGGAAGCTATATATTATTAGGAGAATGACCTTATATCCCTTATCCCCACCATATAGAGCTCGACAACAGAAACGTGTGGGGGGCAGTTGTGAAAATTATAGCATTGTGCGTTCATAACTTTTTTTGTCTCTTTACTCCTTGATTGGTACCCTGAAAAATTCAGAAAGGAGTCGCTTTCCTCCTAAATTCCTCTCCTGGCTTGGAGAATAGACGACAGCCAAAAAGATTAACCAAGGAGAACAAGGAGGGTCGTCCCTTAATTTTCACGAAGTTGATGGTTTAAATTTTGACTGATGTGATTGATGAGGCGTTTTACAAGCCGTTTCTGGGACAGATTCAAATTCCTACTCTTCAATGTCCAAAACAGTGCAATTTATTCACAATGGGAAGCCTCTAGTCTCCCAGACGAGTTCAATACTAGTTTAAAATTTTAAAATTTAGATCCGATCCGTAATTATTTACATTAAATTTTAATTATATAAATAAAAAATTATATAAATTAATATTTATATTAATTTGTTAACACTTAAAATTGATAAAAATATGACTCACGTTATTTAAAAACATTGATTTAACTAATCTAAATAAAAATAATAATATAGTTTAATAATTTTTATGACATGATTCAAAATTTTAATTAATTAATCAATCAATATAGAGTCATTTATAGAGTTTTAACTCTTTAAAACTATAAAGTCAAATTAATTCGAAGAGTTTTTTTTAAAGTCAAATTCAACAAGGTGCTGAACATATATTCTAATGTCACTCTTTTTTATCTCGTAAAAGTGATACATTTGATTAATTGTAGTGACAACAGTAGTGACACAATGCTAAGGTGCTTGGTCATCACCGAGAGTCATAGTCATCATCGAGTGTAGACACTGTTTAAAAAAAATTGTTTTTCTTCCCAGTTGAAAAATTAGCTTTGATGATTTTCTCCACAATACTTCTTCTGAGATTCTATTTGTAATTTACAAACAAGTATTTTACATGGGTTGCAAGCCAATGTTTTTCGATATGTTAATTAATCAATTAATGACTAGTCAATATATTACACATGATTTATATTAGAGATAGTTACTAGTTTAAAAAATAATTTTCCATTGATTGAGTGATAGATTTTCATTTTAATTGGCCAAATATCCTATTTTTAATTAAAGCTCAATTTTTGACTTTTTATTAATACTAACCAAGATGTTGTGCTATATACAGGCTATATTAGAGATATATTATAATTTTATAAAAAAAAATTTATTGAATAATAAGATAAATAATAATAATGAATGTACTATTTTTAATTATATATATATATACAAATTGAATGAAAAGATAACTTTAATAATTTGATTTTTACTCTATTATAATTTGATTAGTTAAATCTCGTACTTTTTATGAGGCCCATTTTTTAGTTCCTTTTTATTACTAAAATTCATAAAGAGTAGATAGGAATTGATGTGTCTTTTTACATAATTAATTCAATATTTCATATTTCACGGTGTTATCCCATTTACTTTTGTTAATAAAATTGTGCTCTGAAAAAAAAAGAGACTCGATCGATCAAAATACAAATAAATCAAATTATTATAATTTATATTTTTATTCAATTAAAATTTTTCTTTAAAATTATAGTTTATCTTTAAAATATTATATTTTTATAGTCTATCTTGTAAATCGATGAGAATTTATATATATAATTAAAATTTATCTGTAACATAGGCTACGCACGACACATTATCTTGCTTAGTTTATTCAATGGAGTAAATTTTCAATGTATAAAAATAAAACTGGCCAATTGTAATGTTAAAATGGTAAGTTGGGTTTTTATTAAGAGGAATTTCAGTATCAACTACAACACAATTGATATTTCTAAATCTGGTTACTCATTTAAATCATATATTGGGTGTAATTTTTTGCTGCAATTCCTATTTAGCTTGAAACAAAAAAATAATCATATATCTCAGATGATGATCGTAAAACATAAGTTTGTTTTAGTAGTTTTATTACATTATGTACTAGTTTATTATGTTATGAATAATTACGAGGATTTGTTTATTAGCTATCCAAAATATAAGTTTGACAATAAATAGTTCTAAGAAAAATGTAGTAACTGAATTTATATGTAGGCTGATTACATCAGTGGGATACTCAGCCTCCTCATCAGACGAGTTGTACTGTAATGCTTGGCTAAAATACTGCTTAATTAACTTCGAGTTTGAGTTTTATTATTCAAATTAATTCGAGTTATAGTCGAGCTAACTTAATATATATTTATAAATATTATTTTTTTATAATTTACACTAAAGTTTTATTTTGAAGATCAAGGTATCTCACTTAAGTATATTGATTTTGTTTATGAAGTAATTGATAGAGTCAATCAAAACATTATATTCTTATTTAAAATTATAGCCTATATAATATATATATATGATTGATATTATGTAGCTCATACAACTTATATAAATTACACATTTTATTTAAAGCAATTTAGTGAGTTTTATCACCCAAAATTCACATTAATAAGTAAATAAATAAATAATGATAATTATAAATTTTTATCCCAATCTAATACTTCTAATACAGTTATCTTAATCATCAAAATAAATGTAATAAAAATTAATTTTAAAATATCTATTAACTAGTAAATTTTTAAAAAATCTAAAAATAAGTCATAATAATGTAAAAATAAATAAATTTTATCAACATCCTACTTATACACTATAATTTGTATATATATATATGAATATTATTTTATAAAACCCATAAAAAATATTCAAATTAGATATATAGTTTCTATAAGATATACTAAGTGTATCTCACCTCAATTATTAGCTTAAAATTATTATTATGTCATGCTATTTTATTAGTTAAATAAAATTCTTTAAAAAAATAATATACATATATAAAGTTTTGTTTAATTTATTATAAAATATTAAATTTTGAGTTAATTTTTAAGTAGAAAAGAGGAAACAGATCGACTTAGTTGATTGGAAGTTTTTGAAGGATGGGTAGGAGTTGTATGCAGGAGAAGAGACAAAAGAAGCGTGAAAATTGGTGGCAAGAAGAGGTGTCCCACCCACCATTAGCGACCTTTAATTGATTTGACATTTGCCCAAAATCAAAGGTCCCACCCATGATATCATGCTTTTTAATATCCTCGTTATATAATAATTTATCGAAGAGATTTATATTAGCTACGCCTTGTATAATTTATATAAATTATAAAGTTTTAATATTTTTTAGTAAGATTTATAACATTATATTTATATATATTAAAAATATAATACATTAATAAAAGGTTGATAAAATTTTATTTTTTTGACATTATTATGACTTATTTTAAATTTTTTAAAAGATGTACAAGTTCATAGATATTTTAAAATAGTTTTTTATAATTATTTTGATGATGAAAATAAAAAAGTTAAAAATATTAGATTGTCTTGAAATTTTATAATTACCCATATTATTTATTATTTTATTTATCTATATAATTTTTAAATTATATAACCCAATAAATTACTGAAAATAAAAAGTGTAACTCATGTACGAGGTGTAACTCATATATACATAATTCTCACTTTTTATTATATAATAATTATGAATTACAAGGAACTTTGACTAATTTT
This sequence comes from Piper betle, assembly GCA_033002965.1. NCBI lineage: Eukaryota > Viridiplantae > Streptophyta > Magnoliopsida > Piperales > Piperaceae > Piper > Piper betle. The sequence continues at coordinate 30,585 of JAURVB010010294.1, read as the reverse complement.
TATTATAATTTTTAAATTTTGTATCGCAGTATTCCGTCCCATTCAATATATTGCTAATATAATTTAAGCCTTGACATTATTTTAATGCATGTCGCATTTCTAATTTAAAATTTTCACAAAATTTAATGTTTTTTGTTAGAAATTAAGATATTTTAATTGACATTTGATTCAAAATTGATGGCAAAAATCATTTTTAAGAAAACGTGAAAATGTGAAAACAAATTAATTTAAAGCTAAGGTCTGAACGAAGGAAGTTATCAAAAAAATAATAATTAAGGGTCTTACGAAAATCATTTAAGAAGCTACTTAGTATTAACTCATGTACATATAAAGGGTCCACATAAAAAAATAATTAGGGGTCCACATGGCAAGCGGTGGACAAAGCATGATTTCATTAGATTTACTCCATCCACTCCAATCATTAAAAAAGGCATCGCTTTAATTTTGAGCGTCCATCACGAATCAATCTATCCGACGTGGCCGGTCATCATTCCCTCGCATGCATCCTCCCTAAATAATAAGCCCACGTGCGTTTCGCATACTTTTGTCAGATAAGTCATTGCCTGCATCTCTTTTATAAGTACGATGGCTTATCAACGGGACCTGGCGCTGGGTCGTGACTCATGAGAGCGCTTTTCTTTTATAAAATAAAAAAAGTATATTAGGAAAAAATATAAAAAAACATTATTTTTGTTCATAATAATAATTCTATTAGTAGTGGAATTTTTATTTTTATAAAAAATGATAGGACGGTTAATGAGACATAAAAGTCTGAAAATTGCCTTCTGATATTTTTATTTTGTGATTATTATTAATAGCCAAAAAGGTTGAATAATGAGCAGGGAGTAATAATGTGTCATGCGAGGTTGGTGTGTAATGACTGAAAAACCCCTAATTAAGTGCAGAATGACAAAACTGTCCCCGACAGTGACGGGTGTGGACCTCCCAAGTAGTGTCGTCCCCAACCGACAGTGGGCATCGTCGTAGCATCTGCGATATTACCAAGCTGCCCTTGATTAAAATAATAATTTTGATAAAATGGTATTGACGATTTTTTTGAAAAAAATCTAGGATTATAAGCTCATATTTTGTCTAATTTGTTTTGCTTAATGGGAAAAGAGAAAATCTCTTAAGCCAAATTTTGCATTATGGATAACAACACTTCTCTTTACTAAAGAGTAGCTAAGCCTTGTCAGGCAGTAATCTTTATGGTCTTAGGTGAATCATCTTTATCATGTCTAATGAATTTATTTTGAGAATAAGCAAAAAATGTGACTTTGAAATCAAATTAATAGAAGGCATGGTATGGTTTCATGTCCTCATCATTTTGTTTTTCCATTGTTTTGTAATAACTGCATACTACGACGTGCTAATTGTATTTGCTAATCACGAGTTCTAAGAATAGATGTGATGGTCATTGGACATTGGTCATTGGTCATTGACATGACAACCACCAAACCAGAAAAATAAAAGGCATTTTTGCTGTCACCACTGAACAGGGAAGGACTTGGATTCCTCCTATTGAATGAGGGAGCAAATGGATTCTGATGCAGATATGTACTCTTGCAGCTAATGGGTAGTTGGTGTACTAACTCCAGCTTCTACGAGCAGCCGTGCCTTTCTTTGTCAGGCTGTCAAAAAAAAAATCTTTGGTACTCGTCAAAGATTTTATTTATTTATTTATTATATATTATCTTCCTTTTTTTCCATCTATTTTTCAACAGGACATGACAGAACCGTTCAGTTAAGATTAATGGAAGTCCATAAATGTTGAATTTGCGGGTATGCTCAATATTCACCACCTGGGGAAAAGCCTGCAGTTAAAAAAGAGAAGATGGTGGATGTTGGGGACAGTTGTGAAATTCTAGGGGAGGTGGATGCAGCGTGTGAACTGTGAGAGTTAGCTTGCCAGTCTTTATTGTGGTGAGTGGTGACTATGAAAAAGATCAGCTCATGTGGGGAAGCACCTAATTGCTGTGACTTCTCCCACAAAAAGCCTGTCCAAGTCCTTCTCCGATGAAGGGTTTGGAGATGATGATGAGGAGGACCAAATCCTGATAGGACCATAAAAGCAAGAATAAACAAAGGAAAGAGATTACTTGGATTGGTATTCAAAGGAGGAGCAAAGCAGGACAGTGCCAAAAACAAGGCTTGAACAGGGTAATGGCTAGTGTTCTCCAATGTTTTTCTCAACAAGAAAAGATGGGTAATGGTTGTTTGGGAAGGGAGAAGGTTGAGATGCATGTGATTTGGAATTTGACATGGATATGGAATAAAGATAAAAAAAGGTAGAAGCTTTGAAGGGAGACTCTTCTCCTGCCACTCCGCGGCATTTTTTTTGGTAGTCACAATCTTCTCAATTAATCGTATTAATCGTACTCGGTGCCTGGAGATTCGTTTGAGAATGAGATTTTGGAAACTCATTTTCATGGCTCCTTGGGAAGAGTGCTTGTCTTCGTTTAGGTCCTACGTCAAGCAAAAGGCAACAGGCCATATATATATGCGTGCATATGTTTGTGTGTAAGATCCTTTCCTTCTTTTTCTGAAACTTTTTGGAGTTGGGGTGGTGGCCTTGTTGGTTGCTGGTTTAGGGTTCCGGCGAGGCCTCTGCTGGACGTTGAGGAAAGGTGGAGTCTTTGCTCCAGATTTTGGTTTGTCTGCGTCAATATTCGGTGAAGCACTCTGCGGATTTTAATTTCATAGTTCAAAAAAGCAAGGTGAGAGTAACCTTTGTATGTTTTCCCTGTGTGCTTGAATGTAAGAGGTGCCTCCATGGTTTCATGATTGCCTTTTGCTACTGCTTTTCTGTGTCATTTGCTTTTGAGCTCTTTGCTGTTGGTGTAGAATCAAGTTTGAGTCCAGAGTTTGCTTAGGAGTAGATCTTACCTGGGTTGTTGTCATTTGTAACACTGCTTGATGTCTACTTGTTGTAGAAATGGTTGGAGGAAGGAGGGAGGGAAGCGCAAGATGTTGGAGCTCAGGTAATTTTTGGCTTCTTTATTTGGTCATCAGCTGGTTTGAGTCTGGATTTGATAGTTAGCACTGGAGCAATCAGAGCATAGTGGAGCTATGTCTTCCTTGAGTCGGGAACTGGTGTTCCTAATCTTACAATTTTTGGACGAGGAGAAGTTCAAGGGAACAGTGCACCGGTAAATTTTCTTCTTACCATTTATCTTTCTGTTTCTTACTATGTGAATTGCTTGATTGTTATTCTCTTTTATACTAGATTGGAACAAGAATCCGGTTTCTACTTCAACATCAAGTATTTTGAGGACCAAGTTCTGGCAGGTGAATGGGATGAGATTGAAAAGTATCTCTCTGGGTTCACAAAAGTGGAGGACAATCGTTACTCAATGAAAATATTTTTCGAGATCAGGAAACAAAAATATCTTGAAGCTCTTGATAGGTGTGCTATTGGTTCACCTGCATCTATTTAATTTCAAATGTTTTCTACTTGCTAGTGGATCCAGTTTTCTTTTGGTCTTTACAGGCATGACAGAGCTAAAGCAGTTGAAATTTTAGTGAAAGACCTTAAAGTGTTTTCATCCTTCAATGAAGAACTTTTCAAAGAAATCACCCAGTTGCTTACTCTTGATAACTTCAGGTGTTTTCCTAAACGGATTGAATGATTCTAGTTTTCTTATCTTGCATGTAATATATATGTTCATCTTGGTTGTGAATTCTATGTCCAGGCAAAATGAGCAGCTTTCGAAGTACGGGGATACAAAATCAGCTCGAAATATCATGTTATTGGAACTTAAGAAGCTAATTGAAGCAAATCCATTATTTCGTGACAAGCTTGCTTTACCAGTATTTAAGCCCTCGCGCTTGCGCACTTTAATTAACCAGAGGTAAATTCTTTCTCTTTTTGGTTCTAACTAACACGAGTTGACAGTCCTGAAAATTATTTTTCTCTGTGTAAATATTATTTAAATTGTCAAAATTATAGATGTTTGTAAAAGTAAAAATGATTCAATGAACATTCTTGTGTCAGTTTTAACCTTCATTCAATTGGAAGTTATTCATTATACAAAAGCTTTATTTTCATTGCTGCTTGTGTAGTCTTAATTGGCAGCATCAACTGTGTAAAAACCCACGTCCCAACCCTGATATCAAGACTCTCTTCACTGATCACACATGTGCTCTTACTAATGGTGCTCGTGTTCCACCGCCTACCCATAATCCCCTTGTTGGGCCTATACCAAAAGCTGGAGCATTTCCTCCCATTGGTGTTCATTGTGTAAGTTGTTTTTTTTTTGCTGTCCTTTTAATTTTAGTGTGCGAGACTGACATGAACATTTCATTTGGCAGCCTTTTCAACCAGTTGCTTCTCCATCACCTAGTGCTATTGCAGGGTGGATGTCCAGCTCCAGTCCTTCTGTACCACATGCTTCTGTAGCATCTGCCCCTCCTGGCCTTGTGCAGTCTCCTAATTCTGGTGAATCTCTTAGTTTTAAATTTGTGTTCTATTACACTTTTTGTTTGAAAACTCAAGTGCTCAATCTTTGTGTTAATCTGGCAGCTGCTTTTTTGAAACATCCGAGCATGACTAAGGTCACTGGTGCCCTTGGGTTGGAATACCAACCAGTTGATTCCGAACACTTAATGAAGCGAATGCGTACTGGCCAGTTAGACGAGGTATGGTTTCAATTCATGGAGAATAGGAACTTCTCAAAATTATTTGGTTGGATATTTTGGTTAGCTAGTTATGCAAATTGGAAATTGATTTGATAGGTGTCTTTTCTGGGTGCCACACATCCCTCTAATGTTTACTCTCAAGATGACCTTCCAAAGGCTGTTGTGCGAAATCTCAACCAAGGGTCAAATGTCATGAGCATGGATTTTCATCCTCAGCAACAGACAATTTTACTAGGTGAATTTTCCCTTCTCTGCAGTGTACTGCTATTCAGAATTGCTTGGTGATATTATTCCTAGTGACATGGTTTCACTTACCTTACCTTTGATTAGTTGGGACAAATGTGGGAGACATTAGTGTATGGGAAGTTGGTTCTCGAGAAAGGCTGACACACAAGACTTTTAAAGTTTGGGATGTTTCGGCATGCACCATGCCATTGCAGGTATTTTCTTGTATTTTCCCAGTTCTCGATGGCTAAGTGTCTGCACACTCTTATTTTCATTGCTATCCAATCAAATATCTATCAGACAGCATTGTTAAAAGATGCTACAATTTCTGTAAATCGATGCGTGTGGGGTTCAGATGGGTCAATGCTTGGTAACAATTTTTTTCTTGTTACTTTCTCTTCATTATATTTGTATCCTCATCAAAAGAAGACCCATTCTTAAGTATGCTTCTTGAAAAATAGGTGTGGCGTTCTCCAAGCACATAGTTCAAATATACACTTACAGTCCTACAGGAGAGCTGAGACAGCACGTTGAAGTAAGTACCATGTTTTCATTTCTTGGGAGATAAAATACTTCCTATTACTGTGTAGTTGACTTGCATGGTTCTTTAGATTGATGCACATATAGGTGGAGTAAATGACATTGCCTTCTCATACCCAAACAAGCAACTGTCCATTGTAACATGTGGTGATGACAAGACAATCAAGGTAGATATTTCAGAGCTTTGATGGATTTATTCACTTGGTAAAAATAAGGATAAGTGAACAACTATTTTTTTTAAAAACCTGGGAATTGTAGGTTTGGGATGCTCTTTCTGGCCGTTGGCAGTACACATTTGAAGGCCATGACGCTCCTGTATATTCTGTTTGCCCACATCACAAGGAGGCCATCCAGGTTAATTAGTTGTCTTTGTGAATTTTTCTTGACACACTGGTTTTCATGTGGCTATATATTGACTACTGTCATGGTCTCCTGCTATTGATTTCATGGTTTTAGTGTCACTGGAGTTTTGTTTATGGGTTTCATATTCTCCATTGCCATTGATGGAAAAATTAAATTTGGGTTTTGTTTATGCAGTTCATATTCTCTACTGCTATTGATGGAAAAATTAAAGCTTGGTTGTATGATGGAATGGGATCTCGGGTTGATTATGATGCTCCAGGTCTTTGGTGCACAACTATGGCATATAGTGCAGATGGATCTAGGTAAATGTTATATAATATTGACAGATTGTTGTTGACGTTTGTGTTATGGTTCACCAATTTGGACAGTTGATTTCTTTCTCTTATAACTGGTATAATGTATTATTTTAAATTTGTAGGCTGTTTTCTTGTGGAACAAGTAAGGAAGGGGATTCGCATTTGGTTGAGTGGAACGAGAGTGAAGGAGCTATCAAAAGGACATATATTGGTTTCAAGAAGCGTTCCCTGGGTGTTGTCCAGTTTGACACTACAAGGAACCGTTTCCTTGCAGCTGGTGACGAGTTCCAAATCAAATTTTGGGATATGGATAACTCTAATATCTTGACCACCATTGATGCTGATGGAGGGCTTCCGGTTAGTGTGGTTGCTTTAGTTGAATGGAATGTTATTGGTTTGCTAATATGTACTTTCATTTTGCTGGTCACCCCAAGACGATTTGCCCATTTTTGTTACTGTTTGCAGGCTAGTCCTAGATTGAGATTTAATCGGGAGGGCTCTCTGCTTGCTGCCACAACAAGTGACAATGGCATAAAAATCTTAGCTAATGCTGATGGGCAAAGATTGATTAGGATGCTTGAGTGCCGGACGTTTGAAGGTTCAAGGAATCCTGCTGAACCTATCAACACAAAGGTGCTCACTTTCTCTTCCTCTGTAACAAGTCTCTTTACCTAGATGATCTCTTACTATCAACTTTTCCTCTTTTATTTATTTATTATTTTTGTTGACATCTCTTTCTAGTGCAGACTTCTGTTGTTGCACAGTTGGCTTCAATGGCAAGCGTTTCCGCTCCTCTGGCAGCTAGTACTGAGAGATCCGATAGAACTACTCCGGTTGTCTCTATTACTGGTCTGGTAAGACTTGTACGTTATTAGTTACTTTGAAATGGTCTGTGTGTGCATATTATAATTTTAAAAGTAACAAATTGCAGGTCCCCGTTGAGAGGAGTGGAACTTCAGATGTTAAGCCAAGGGTTGGAGAAGATGTTGATAAACCTAAAATATGGAAGTTATCTGACATTGCTAACTCTAATGAGTTGAAAGTGCTGCGGCTTCCTGATCCCTTGGCCACTGGCAAGGTAAACCTAAAATAAAAAACTGGCGAAAATTACATAGTGGAATCTCATTGATCTCATATAATCAAAGCATACATTTGATTGATCTGGTCGATGAAATGTTATTAATTTAATCTATGTAAGCTGTTTTTTGTAAAAATCTTGTCTAATGTTCTATTCTTGTTCTTCTTTCATTTTTACCCCCCAGGTTCTACGGTTGTTATATGCAAACTCTGGATATGCTGTTCTGGCACTTTTATCTACTGCCACTCATAAGCTTTGGAAATGGCAAAGGACCGACCGAAATCCATCTGGAAAGGTAACTTTGTTTGAACTTTTAATTGTCATCTCGAATGGTGTAATTTTTGGCTGCTTATACATTTGTTTTTCAGTCCACAGCATCTGTTGTTCCCCAGCTATGGCAACCTAATAGTGGAACACTAATGACTAATGACACCAGCGAAACCAACCAGGTAATTGAAGAACCAGCTGCTTGCATTGCTCTCTCCAAAAATGATTCCTATGTGATGTCTGCCTCTGGTGGCAAGGTGTCACTATTCAACATGATGACTTTCAAGGTATAATATCATTTCCATTTTTATTACCCTCAACTTTTAAGTGGTAAAGCATATGGCTGACCTCACTGTAGGTAATCAAGCTCCATTATACTCTGGCAATATACAATGAATCAATGTGCATGAAATGTGTAAAGCAAGCACATGACTGAATAATTATTGTTTTCAAAATCTGATTCAATCTCAAAAATGTATTGTCATGTGATTTGTTCATTTGCAAACATTGACACAATAATTGACTTGAATGAAAGGATAATTTAAATGGTCGGCACTAATGACCCTAGACATTTAGTGGCTCTGAATTCGGAAAATTTCTCTAATGTTTTTTCTATTTTTTTAAAAATAATGACTATGCTTTTCGCACATGCATGCCTGTAGGATTCAAAAGAATACACCTAGGTGATTTTTGAGCTGTGCAAATTTATTAATGCAAAAGGAAGTTTTTTTATTTAATTTGGAGTATATAAAGATGACCGGCCACCCACTTTTTGCACTAATGGGTATTGCAATACTTGGTAGTTTGATGGTTTTATTTGAATAATCTCTGATAAGGCCAAGCATAGAGCATCATCATGTGGCAGCATTTCAAATTGAGAAACTACTTTCATCATATTTGGATATATATAGTCCTCATATGAGATTGAAGCTTAAAGATATGAATTTTCAGGTTATGACAACTTTCATGCCACCACCACCTGCAGCTACCTATCTTGCATTTCATCCACAAGATAATAATATAATTGCCATTGGGATGGAGGACTCTACCATTCAAATATACAACGTTCGGATCGATGAGGTTGTTAAAACCTTGCTGATTGAATTCTTCTTGACATAAGACAAAAATAGATTGTCATCAGCGTGGAAATTACACTATGCTTGGTGCAGGTAAAGATCAAGCTAAAGGGACATCAGAAACGGATAACAGGCCTTACATTTTCCCAGGCATTGAATGTACTGGTTTCTTCAGGTGCTGATGCACAGGTAGCTGACTGGAAACATTATGATCTAGCAATCGTTGCTTCTGTGTTTGTTTTGACTCTTGATTTATAATTCGTTACTGATGATTTGGTGTAGTTATGTGTATGGAGCATCGATGGCTGGGAGAAGAAGATATCAAGATCCATACAGGTCCCGCCAGGCCGCTCGGGTCTGCTAGTTGGAGAAACAAAAGTTCAATTTCATAATGATCAAACTCATATATTGGTTGCCCATGAAAGTCAGATAGCTGTCTATGATGGCAAGCTTGAATGTTTGCGTTCTGTAAGTTACTATACGCATAGCATGAGTGGTGATGGGTGATTTTGATGTTTCCTTCCCGTCTAGTTTTGAATTTCGCCTGAGGATCTAAAATGCTTAGTGCGTAGGAGTTTCTTTTTGATTTTGTTCACTTATTCTAATAGGATTATTGTGGGCTAGTCTGATCATATTATTGCCTAACTGATAATGTAACACATTTGTCCTTGATGCATGATGTTAACAGTAATCTAATGCTTGAATGTGTTGTGTGATCCGAAGGAGATAGTTAGTGTCATCTATGAACTGATAATGTGCCTCTTGCTTGTTGCATCAGTGGTCTCCTATAGAAGTTCTACCTGCACCCATCTCAAGTGCAATCTATTCATCTGATGGGCTTCTCGTATATGCTGGGTTTTGTGATGGTTCAATTGGAGTGTTCGATTCAGACAGTCTGAAATTACGTTGTCGGGTTGCTTCCACTTCATATTTGTCTTCATCAGCTTCCAGGTACTCTTTTTCTGCTTGTTTGACATTGAGGAAGGAGTAATTGCAGATGCCTTTTTCATTTATATTCCGAGAATATCGAAAATGTGTACATCTCCTATTTATGACCAAATAAAGTCTCTCCGTAATTGCATTATGGTGATTCAGTCTCGCAATTTCCTTTTAGTAATAGTGTGTGAATGGCCTCCAATTTTGCAGCAACAGCATTGTGTATCCTGTAGTGATTGCAGCTCATCCGACGGAGCCTAACCAAATTGCATTGGGAATGAGTGATGGATCCGTAAATGTGCTCGAACCGACGGGGACGCAAGCAAAATGGGGCTCTTCACCACCTCAGGAAAATGGGAGCCTTCCATCTAATCCATCAAATTCTGCTTTGAGTAGCCGGGCATCTGAACCTGCTCAAAGATGACTTAATCTAACATAAATTGTCATCTGTTTTCTTCCCTTTGACACATTCTGCACATAAATTTGATCTATTCATCGTGTACTTTTTTTAAAGAACTCAATGAGCTCAGACTAGATAAGATCTGGATAAATTTAACCTCAAGAATAAGTAGGGGGAACATGCTTTGAGCCTTCATCTGTTTTGCAGTTGCTGTTCTTGGTGTATCTACTTACAAATTTTACAGTCCTTAAATCTCTGGGAATGGGGTTTTTGACTTGCAGGGGCTCCTTGAATTTTTCAATTTTTTTTTCAACGACATTGGACATGAACATTCCTTTATTATAGTTTTCTAATTAATTGAGTAAACACAATTATGCAATGTTATCACCCAAGGTTATGTTGAGCAATGTAATATTAGTAGTAAAAAACAAGCAGAACCCAAAAACTATATATAACACAATGAATATTTCCTGATGCAATTATGTGAGCATTGTTTCCACGTTATTTTTTTCCAAGTATTTTATACGTTATCTACCTTTATTATTAATAAAAAAAAGTGAAAATAGGAAATTTAGCTAATAAAAAAAAGCTGAAAATTATAGTTTATTACCTCAATTAATAAAATTTATCTTTGAAATTGGAGTCTCTTTAAAATATCTTATTATGGGATTTTTCTTCTATTTCTTCCACTTTGGGTATTACTCAAAAAGTATTGAGGATATGAATCTTACATTGGGAAGCCCTTTTTGAAGCCAATCCTTCTCCTTTTATCTAATTTTGGGACTAACAATACAGAAGTTTCATGTTTTAGACTAACATTGTAGGAGTTAGCCGGAGTTATATTCAAATTTTATATTCTATTTAATTTTTTAACGAGAGTTATCTATAAATTTAGAATTTAGTTTTATTAATAGCTGCAAATGACACCACATATTGCCTATTTTTTATAAAATTAGAATGAGAACCCAGACCCATAAATCCTTAAACCAGAATATGTTTGTGTAAATTTGCAATCAGCTTATAATTCACAACTTCATGTTTTTAGAAAAAGAAAACGTGAACTCTGGCTCATGAGTTACTTTCCCAAAGCCAAAAAACAAAAAAACAAGAGATTATCGCATGCAGGATGCAGCTCACTGCAGATTAACTAACTATATTTTCTTTTAAGGTAAATAATTCATTAACTATATATTTGTTTTTTTTCTCCCAAAGCATTGTATTTTCCCAGGCATTGGTTGTTGGCTTTTACTCGGATTTTTACTAGCTGTTTATTGGCCTTTTTTGTCTGTTTGCCCTAAACTTTTCCTGCACTTCATTTTTTTCCAGGCTATCTGATTAATTAAAGACTAGTTCGGTTTCACATTTCAAGGGCTTAATGGTAGATCTCTCCGGCCATTTATAAAGTAATAAAGTAAAAGCTGAATTATCTTTTTTAATTGGAGCGACAAGATTCCGATAATTAGGACGTATAATTTAATATTGTATAGGGCGGACACCGGTATTCATGTCTAGTCGTAATTTAAAAATTCAAACTTTGGATTTGACTTGGCATGTCATCGGTAGAATTGACTCTTAGCTAACTTGGAATTATTTATATTAAATTATTAATTATGTAAATAAAAAATTAAATGTAATTAGTTTATATTGATCTTTTGAAACTTGAAATTGGTAAATAGTTGATTTATATTACTAAAAGTATTGATTTAGCTAATTTAAATAAAAAATAATATATTTTGATAATTTTTATAATATGATTTAGAGAATCAATTATTAAATTAATCAATATGGAGCTATCCAAGGAGGTTGAATCGGTAAGTTATGCCGTTGATGATTCGACGTGAAGAGTTTGGGGAACAAAAAGAAGTTTTAAAATTATGCATCTAATTAGCTATTCTGGAGTAGTTTTTGACACATGTACACAGACATTTTCTAACTTTTAATGGGTGCTAAAAAATTCAAGTTTGCTGTTTTAGACGGTGTTAATAATAGGGGTGTGAGTGATAATTTTTAAAGGGCACAAATAATAGTTTGTACAAATAAGTGGGTGTGGGTGTAAGTGATGTGTACTCTTTTTTTTTAACTTCCAAGGCATTTGTAAGTTAAGGGATTGCTTGATCATTAAAAAAACAACAAAGAACAAAAAAACACTGCTCTTCCAACGCTCCCCCACAACAAGTTGCCGGCCACCAACCGCATAAATGTACGCAGTGTATCCATATATAGTTTTACAATAGTTAGCTACCTCTAGGTCACTTCCACTCCCTTAGCTCCCTCTAATGTACCTCATAAGCAATCCTTTCAATATTATTTTATGCGTATGCTGGTTGCTAATTTTTTATCACCTTATATGTAGCATAGCCAAAGATCGTTGCCTTTGGCAGCTTATAAGCATCAAAATATCTAGTGCGGGAGAATAAATTCTGTTGAGGTAGATGGAGAAAAGCAGGGTTCTAGTGGTGGGTGGAACTGGGTACCTGGGCAAGAGGATTGTGAAGGCGAGTTTGAGCCAGGGGCATCCCACCTATGTGCTTTACCGGCCAGAGATTGGTGTGGACATTGAGAAGGTTCAGAGGTTGCTGTCCTTCAAAGAGAAAGGTGCTCACTTGGTGGAGGGTTCGTTTTCCGACCACCAGAGTCTGGTGGAGGCCGTCAAGCAGGTCGATGTCGTCATCTGCGCCATCTCCGGTGTGCATATCAGGAGCCACCATATTTTGTTGCAGCTCAAGCTGGTTGATGCCATCAAGGAAGCTGGAAATGTGAAGGTGTGTTTTAGGCTTTTCCTCTTCTTCCTTGTTTGATAACTTCTTAATATTGCTCCTTTTGGTCGTTGGTATTTGATAATTTTTTATACCATCTAGTTCTATTAAGAGAAGCAAAAGCCACCTTATAACCGTGTTAGATTGTTGTTAGAGAGCGCAAGCAAACAATATTAAGATTTTTATGTCCTTTGTAATTATATGAATTATCATTTACTAAAACTCATATGTTTACATTTTTCTAAACCAAAAAATAAACATTTAAATTAAGAAATTAACCGTGCTAGATCTTTTATTTATATAATTTTATCCAAACTTCAATTTTATTGGCTATGTACGCCATTAATATTATCTTAAAGAAGTAACTATGTTTTGATATCAGCAATTTAAAAGGTCATACTGGTTAACAAAAATATATTTAATTTTTCAATCAATAAATATATAATCACCCAGCTCAAATATAGACAATGAGTGGAGGTCTATAGCTCCCGAGATTATCTAACACGGCCTGGATTTAGTTTTGATACTAATTAACAGTCCAATTTAAGTATAACTTAATAAATTTAAATTCTTTTTAACAGTAATTAATTAAATAAATTTATTTTAACTAATATATTAAATATAAAACTAATTATTTGAAGCATCTTTCAAAATATCTAAAAGATATTGTCGGTAGAAACAGCACTCGTTATTCGTGGGCATCCAATACCATTCCACAAATTTAATACCATTTATTTACCAACAACTACTTCGACATCAGCGTCAACTTTACTCCGTTGAGGATCGACCCAACTGTCCCTTGACTCAAGCTCGACATGCATTGCATTCAATTATATATCTACAACACTGTTTTTTTAAAAAATATATTAAAAAATCCATATTTATGTACAATACAAATTAAAAGGAGTGTAATTTTTATTGCAAAAAAAATTTTATTTCGATTGATTATCCACTATTACCTTGGCAGATTATATAACCCATATTATTTATGATACTCTGCATTATATGTTACGCACTCTGCACCCCAAAATCTATGTGTTGTTTGTTAATTAGTTGCTTCACCAAATGCCCTGTTTAAACTTTAAACATGGTTGGATGCAGCGTTTCTTGCCCTCAGAGTTTGGGACAGACCCATCAAGGATGGCCCATGCAATGGAGCCGGGCAGGATCAGCTTTGACGACAAGATGGTGGTGAGGAAAGCCATCGAGGAGGCCGGCATCCCCTTCACCTACGTCTCCGCCAACTGCTTCGCCGGCTACTTCGTCGGTGGTCTTTGCCAACCTGGGAGGATCATCCCTTCCAGAGACTCTGTCCTCCTCCATGGTGACGGCAATGTCAAAGGCATGCATGCATGACCCCAGCTTACACATCAACACATATATATATCTAAATTAGTCTATAGTTTATGAATGTGGTGAACGATATAAGTATGTATGTGTAGCAATCTATGTCGACGAGGATGATATAGCGACGTACACGATCAAAACCATTGAAGACCCGCGTACACTGAACAAGACACTCTACCTTCGGCCACCCGAGAACATACTTTCGCAGAGAGAAATGGTGGAGATGTGGGAGAAACTCATCGGCAAGCAGCTCCACAAGATTTGCGTCTCCGCCGATGACTTCTTGGCTGCCATGAAAGGTGTTCACCAGAAATCATGTTTAATAAGTTGGTGATGATCATTTTGCATAAACTTGTGATTCGTGTTATGGGTTTTCTTGGTTGATTTCGTATTTCAGGTCAGGACTATGCACAGCAGGTCGGGTTGACACATTACTACCATGTTTGCTATGAAGGGTGCCTGGCTAATTTTGGGATTGGGGAGGAAGGAGAAGAGGCTACAAAGCTTTATCCGGAGGTTCCATACGTTCGAGTGAAAGACTATCTCAAAAGATATATATAGCCAGGGTGGAAAATTAGAGCCTTATGAATAAGAAGCATGCAAAGTAAATAACAGGATCTGTACTACAAAGGGTATAAGAAGTACAAAGTGAAATTTTTTTAGTCCCTCGCGGAATGTACTTGTCCAATTTGCCTCCAGCCATGTTCGGGCAAAACTCTGATTTATTTCTATGCACTAGTAAGTTTTTCGAAGCTTCTTTAGCACGGCTTGCATAAAAAACTGTAAATCAAATCGCCTATTTCTCTACTCAAAAACTTAGAAAGGCACAATAGAGATTGGAATATATGTATACTTTTTTTAAAAAAGAGGAATATATATATATATATATATATATACATATATATATATATATACATGCTAAAATGGGATTAGTAACTTCAACTTAATTACTTACATTATCACTACAACCCTCTATCCGCACTTGTTGCCTTTAAAAAGGATGGAAATAAGCAAATATAAAAAAAGAGACCGTTTTTTTTATTTAGAATTTCAATACAGAAACAAAAAACAGGGAAAAATAATAATAAAAGTTGGCTGAGAGATTCGAAACGCTCGCGTGGAACCCCATGTAGTTAACAGGCACAAGCCACAGCCACTCGGCCAATACTAGGCACAGTAGAAAGTCATCGAAGTGTTATTTTATATAGCATTTATTTTATACGTTTTACCCATTATCAAGTGGCTCACCCCTACCTCGCTTTGGGTAAAAAAATGGTGAACTTGCCATCGTTAACATATATTAGCCCAAATATTTTTTCTTCAATTTAGGGTTCTGATATTAACAATTCACCTTTGTGAAACGAGCCCTTTTGGGTAGCTAGCTAGATTCATTCCTTTGGCTCATGTACACCGCAAATGGAAGCAGATATTTTAGCAAGCCACATTGCGCAAAACAGCAAATCAATCAATCACTTTTTGCCGGTCACTTGGTACCTTGAACGAGACTTCCCTTGTTTTTAATGAAGATAATGCTTTATATGTTGCCCGAAATTGAGTGCCCGATTGGATGCCCCCTTGGACCCCGCATTGTCGACTTAGACAGCTTGTGACATCTACAATAAATATATGACTATATACATTAGAGGTGTTTTATCCTTTTCAAGCTTTTGTGTGGCTGGGACGATATTGTAGCGTCTATTTTAATTATCCTCTTGTTTCATATCATAGACTAAGAGTTTACAGCAAACATCCATGGCCGTTTAAATGAATACTGTATTTTAATGGCCGATTTTGATTGGTATATCACTGATTAACACTCTTTGATTTTGGCAATTTTTTACACTATTTTAATTCACAATTGAGTTTTTTCAAATGTCTCGGGAAAGATATTTATCCCTGAAATTTATACATTTAAAATTTTCTTAAAATTAGATTTTTTTTGTTGAATTTCATAATATTTATATCGGTATTTAATTTAATATTGATGATGAGAAACATTTTTATCTTTTGATGTTTTATTTTATAATTTAAAAAATCAGATGAACCTGATTTAGCCCACCGGCTAAACTAAATATATCTCATAATATCACCCGTAAAATCTTCTATAATAATAATTGATACAATATTTAACATTTTAATCCTGTCTATCAAAATGACTATTTTCAAGTAAGCTCCTTATCGACCAAATTAAAAGTTTTTTGTCAAAAAAAACGACCATTTTTTATTGACCAAATTGGAAATTGGAAGTTGGATGTTAGAGGACAGAACAGAGAAGAAGGCAGAGCTGATGATGACATAGTTTTCATGGTGAGGGGATAGAGTGTAGAACACAGGAGGAAGAACCATGTCGACTACTCTCTCACCTGCCTCTTTCACCTACGCCAATTACCATGACCGTCCCTTCTTCCTCCACCGACTCGAATCCTGCAAGTCCATGCCCGAGCTCAAACAACTCCACGCCGTCGTCGTCAAGACCACCGCCCTCCACACCCACCTCGTCTACACCAAGCTCCTCCACTTTTGCGCAGTTAGCCCCGCCGGCGACCTCGACTACGCCCACGCCTTCTTCCGCTCCCTTCACTCCCCTACCAGGACCCTTTACAACACCATCATCCGAGGCTTCTCCTCCCATGCAAGAAGCATGGAGC
Organism: Piper betle; assembly: GCA_033002965.1. Taxonomy (NCBI): domain Eukaryota; kingdom Viridiplantae; phylum Streptophyta; class Magnoliopsida; order Piperales; family Piperaceae; genus Piper; species Piper betle. Next base: position 14,015 of record JAURVB010010294.1, on the reverse strand, counting down.
TCACTTTGTCTCTCTACCGCAGCATGCTCCAAGCCGGCTTCTTGCCCGATCACTACACTCTTCCTTCTCTCCTCAAAGCCTGCGCTGTCTGTTGTGGGTTGGTACCTGGTGCTGCCCTCCATGCACAGGCCACCAAGCTTGGTCTGGAGTCGGACGCTTTTGTGAGCAACACGTTGATGAGGGTTTATGCAGTGTGCGGCGACATGGGTTGTTGCCAAAAGCTGTTTGATGAAAGTGCCCACAAGGATGTCATCTCATGGACGACTCTGATTTCTGGGTATACGAAAGCAGGGGAGGAAACGGAAGCTATTCGGATGTTCTTGAAGATGGAGGACGTTGAAATGATCGCAGACGAACTGACCGTGGTCTCTGTTCTTTCTGCTTGTTCGAAGTTGGGACATCTTGAACATGGGCGGAAGGTACATAGGTATATCCAGGACAACCGATTAACAATCGATGTGTTCGTTGGCAATGCTCTGGTTGACATGTATATGAACTGTAGGGATGCTAAAACAGCTTATAAACTGTTCAAAGAGATGCCAGATAGAAATGTGGTCTCATGGAATGCTCTCCTATCAGGGCTTGCTCGGCAAGGGATGTACAGGGAAGCCATGGCTGCGTTCCGAAGGATGCAAGCCCAGGGATTGAAACCCGATGATGTTACATTAGTCTGTGTTCTCAACTCCTGCGCCAATCTGGGGGCAATAGCATTGGGACGGTGGGTTCATGCCTACATTCGGAAAACGAACTCTATTCGCGAGGATGGTTTCGTTGGCAATGCTTTGGTGGATATGTACGCAAAGTGTGGCAGCATAAGCGAAGCATTGGATTTGTTTGCCAAGATGAAGGCCAGGGACGTGTATTCATACACAGCTATGATCGTAGGATTTGCCATGCACGGGCGAGGGGAGGAAGCTTTGCGCCTCTTCTCCGAGATGAAAATGGCCAGGATAGAACCGAATGAGGTGACCTTGGTCGGAGTCTTGTCGGCCTGCAGCCATGCCGGGTTGGTAGAAGACGGCAGGAAGCATTTCGGTAACATGTCGAGACTATACAATATCAGTCCTAAAATACAACACTATGGATGCATGGTCGATATGCTCGGCCGTGCGGGGCTGTTGGAGGAAGCAGAGGAGTTCATAGAGAGCATGCCAGTTCGGCCGGACGCCCATATATGGGGGGCACTGCTGGGAGCTTGCAGGGTTCATAACAAGGTCGGGATTGGGGAAAGGGTGTTGAGGAACCTCCTGCAATTGGAGCCAGACCAAGATGGCGGATATGTGGTTATGTCGAACATATATGCTTCTGCAAGGAGACGACAAGATGCAGCGAATGTGAGGAAGGAGATGAAATTGCAGAGGGTGAAAAAGACGCCGGGTTGCAGCATGATCGAACTGGGCGGATTTGTTTATGAATTCAAAGCAGGAGACAAGTCCCATCCGAAGACCCCAGAGATACAGACAATGGTAGAAGAAATGATTGGGCGAGCAAAGGTAGAAGGCTACTGCGTATTACCCTCACCAGCAATGGAGGAGCAGGTGCTCTGCCTCCATAGCGAAAGACTGGCAATTGCCCTGGGGCTGATTAGCACAGGCCCTGGGGTCAGTCTGAGGGTGGTGAAGAACCTCCGAATATGCAACGATTGCCATTCTCTGATCAAGTTCGTCTCCAAGGTCTTCGATCGGGAAATCATCGTTAGAGATCGAAATCGATTCCACCATTTCAGAGAAGGATCGTGCTCTTGCCTAGATTTCTGGTAATCACGACTATGTTTTTGAGCCAAATCACAGAGCCAGCGACCAATTCAGAGCACATTTTTATTTATGTATGTATATAGTAAAGGAGTACTGTTGCATCAAAGCTCCAAGCTCTAAAGCTTCTACAGATCACCAAAGAGCACAAGAAGCAGGATAATAGGATAGTACCCAATAAGGTGTCTCTTGCAGCAAGAAGCCACACACATACATGCACATATATTTACTATGATACTAGAGATATGTATAGGTTAAGAGAGGTCTCTCAACTCCGAGCTAGAGATAGCAGGGAATGGCCGACCTCAAGCGGACTGGGGCTTGTCGACGTCCTCAAGTGGGCGGTACCAGACCTTCTCCTCCAGCACCGAACCATCCGCCGGAGCAATCGCTGGGTCGGCGGCGGCGGTGGCGTTTTCTTCGCCGGGGCCGAAGACGCCGGTGGTGGGGTGGGGGCTCCAGTACTTGTCGGAGTGGGGCTGGATCGCATCGTCCGGCACCACCGCCGGGCGCACCACCTCGTCGGGGTTCTTGTCGTAGGCGGAGGCGTTCGCGCTCAGACCCCTCCTGCATCAGCCACAAACAACAAGAAAGCTCACCATAACCGACTCAACTAACAACTTGCCCTTCTCAAGCAGTAATGGCGGCCCCGACTTTTCACTTGCAGTAGAAACCCAAAAAGGCGGAGTTCCATTAAAGCGCATGTGATATGGGTAGAAACTAGGACAGACACATCGCCATCGAATGGTTGAATCGAATTTTTGTTTTCATTTTCGAGTGGAAAAAGATTTAGATATTTCGGCGTCACATTCTGGTAATACCGATCTGTGCTTGGGCGTTAGGTAAGGAAAACTAGTTGAGAAGAAATTGATCCAAAACAAACCAACCCAAACCAACAACAAACAACAAAAATGCGCCGAAAGCTTTAACAACAGATTATCAAACTTAAGAACAGGATAAATCACCTGGAAGAAGTAGAAATCCATCACAGAACACATTAACCCATCAAACAACGACACAAGAAAAGACCAAAAAAAGAAGCCTAAAAACCGGAAACGTTAACAACAGATCAAACCGAAGCTCAAACTGAGAAGATCCTAAACAAGTACAGTAACAAGTAAGAAAGAAAACAGTTCAGTACGATCTGAATCGCAGAAGACAGAAGCCGAAATCCATCCACACAACCACATCAAACAGCAACAACCAAAAATCGCCGGAAAAGACGGGGAGCGGAGGAGTGAACACGCACCTGGTCGGAGCAGCTCCGCCGGCGGAGAGGCGGCGGATGAGGTGGTTGCCAAGGAACGCGAGGCCGCGCCGCTGCGAAGTGGCAGCTGCCATACAACAGGTGTCTCTGGGAACGAAGACGGCGGCCGCCGAGCAGGAAGAGAGGAGGAGGAGGAGGAGGCGTTGTGGGTTGGGGTTGGGGGGAGATGGGTTGTTTGGTGCCGGGTTTATAGGGGGAGAGAGACCGGATAGGGACCCGGATGGAGATAATATTTATTTATTTATTATTATTTTTTGTGTTGTTTTATTCCTACTTTTTAGAGTGCCATGCCGTATTGCCGTAGCGTCCTTTTTTTGTTTTTTTTTCTACCATATTATTATTGTTATTTGTTGGTGGTAGGTTTTCGTAAATATATTGATCACCCTTAACCCTTGAAATTATTTAATTAATTGCAATTATAGCTAATTTGAATTGTTTGTTTCATTGAAAATTTGTTTTGGGAAAGATGGCAGGTTTGGGAGACTTCAGAACCATATATTGTTGGAAATTTTTAGTTTGAGAATTTTTTGTGTTTTACTATTAATGGTTTAAAAAAATAATTAAATGTAATCACAAATGTTTTTCAAGCATAAAAGATGCTTCTACACCACCAATACAACCTGTATAGAATGAAACTCACTCACAAATGCTTCAAACTTAGAACCGTCTACACCACTTATAACCTACATGTAATGTAATGTGACACGCCTGCTGAAGTCGAATTACTATTTTAAACATGAAGTAAACTTGGTTTATTCAGCTAACTTAATTGAAATCACTATAATATAACTAAAATATAAAATCATGTTTTTTGAGTAATAATAAATTCTTATATACTAAAACTTTATGAGATTGCTCGATATTAAAAATAGCTGATGCAACAAAATCAGCTACACAAAATTATTTTTATCATCTCATCATCTTTATAATTTAAAAGTTTTAACTAATACAAAAATATCAACGGTTATTAATACTATTTTTTTCAATATATATATATACACACACTCAATCTCACTGGCTTATAAACACGATGGATAACAGTTAATTCCCCGTCAAAGGCTTCCGGTCTACTAATGTCATAGCTAAGAGACCTTCCTCGGTTATTCCCAGTTACTACCGCCCCCTCTCTTGGACCCGGAGCCGTTAAATTAACCACAATTGTCAATTCGACACGAACAAATGACGTTTCAATTATATCTCCTTCTCCCAACTCATTCAGAGTTCACGCATTGCGAAGGAGCAACGTGTGAAGGAATATTCGCATTTCTATGGAGGTTATGCCGAGCATTCGTACGTTGTAGTGCAAGCACCTGCTAAAAGCTACCGGATTGCTTGCATGTGTTGGTCAAGTCTCGTTTTCGGTTCAAGATTACTACAAGAATCTAAACAACCCCATATTCTCCTCTGAGTCGGTCACCAATTCCCTTCTCAACATCAAGCCTTGACAGTCAAAGACAGACTTTTACTCGCACACCTTATCCGGATAAAAAATTGAAGGTGAAGCTTTGAATCACTTTAAATTTTTTTATTGTGGCTTTGAGACGTATGGATCGTACATAGAAAACCTGTCTCGAAAAATAGACACACCCTATTTTTTTGAAGGGTCAACGCGAAATTTTTTTGGATATTTACAGTAATGTCAAACAGAAATGTTAGCGACACATATTTGAAAAATTACAAGCATTCAATTTTTTATTATGGAGGGATAATTGACGGTTAGTAATATAACTAGGAGAGGATAAAATTTTCCCGAGGTAAGAGTAATAACATATGACAAGCAAATCTAGGAGTTAAGAACACCTGATCATGGTTTCTCATAACGACCACCTTCCACATCTTTTCTTCACCCGGTTGAATGCTCAAGAAACTATCTTACAACTTATTGAGGCAGGTTCTGACGATCTTCCACAGCCTATTTCGGAAATTCCACAACTGCAAAGCGTTAGTATTTTAATATGAATCCAACTACTCCATACCCAAGAGGCAGTTCTAAGTAAATTACGTACAGAGCCAAGGCTAACACAAGATTCCAGCTGCGTATGTCAGTGTTTGCCAAGTTTCATTCCAAAGTTTTTAGACAGGATATAGATTGCCTGCAACTTTGAAATAAAGTGGTATAATTTGTCCCTTAAAAATACTGTAATTGCTGCTCCGTAGATGCATCCTGGTTTTTGAAGAAATCTGCTGCATAAAACCTATTATGACAGAATTTTTTCTTGGGTGGATGTCACCTTTCCAACTGCTTCATTTATTCTACTGAACACCAACTTCACCGGAACACAAGATATAGGATTCAATCTCTCTGGTTTGACAGGTTGTTCAGAAGCAATCGACGATAGTGTCCTCGTCTTGTGACTTTGTAGGCATGCTTTCTTCGACTGCTTTTTTAAAATTTTTCTATCTGAATGGGAACCCTGAGAATGAGAATCGGGATTCTTTGTGGACAGCCCCTTATCATTAAAGGTGCCATTTGACCAATTTTCGTTGTCTGAATACTGAATAAAATAAGTTTCCTCAGTGCCAAACGCAGCAGATGGCCGAGATCGTGGCACTCGATGCATGACAGTCCTTCTAGCAGTCCGCCATACTGGCTGAAGGCTGGAGTTTCCAGCTTCATCATCATCGTCGTCGTCATCATCATATGCTAAGGCTCCACCAATTTCACTCCCAGGAAACAAAAGTTGCAAGGAGCCATCTTCCAACTTTTCTACTTGTAATGGACGACCAACAATAGCTTTTCCATTTAATCCACTCATCAGGGAAATAAGTGGCACCTGCTCCCTTTTGTAGCTTACTTGAACTTTCAGATCAACATCGACCAACATCGGATTATAACTGATGCTGAGATGACCACCATAATATGGGTTGAACCACCCATCAGACTCTTCCCAGTATCCTCTAAATCCCGGTTCAGAGTAGCCATCCGAATCAGTGACATCATCAGCACTTGTCATTTCTTGTATAATGTGCATTTTTGAGATGAAAGCATTTTCCATTGAACCATCACCACCATCAACCAGATCACTATCATCATCGTCGTCATCCTCATCATCATCTTCATCATGATCATGATCATGATCATCACCATCATCATCAATATCATCATCATCATAATAGTAATCATAAATCGGATCGTCTTTTCTACGGCATAACCTGCCTTCTAGAGTCCTTCGACTAGTTCTCTTCTTCAACATGTTTACCTCGACCTCATAAATCGCACCTTGATCTGTGAGCCTTTCAGTAGTAGAAGAATGATTTGTGTCATTTATCTCTGAACGTCTCTTAATAGCAACGCGAGCATTCCGTTTCCCTTTTGACTGCCATTTTGAACCTCTCATATTTGCTGAGACGGCAGAAGCCTGCTCATTGCAATGAGGACGGGATCCATAAGTTAACATGGATTCAATGAGCTCTTCGGACCCCAAAACTTGCTCTTTTGTGACACCAAGTCCAGAGTCTGAAGGCTCACACACAACAAGCATTCGACCTAAATCTGCAAAGTGAATCAACAAAGAGAGGTAGAAGGTATGGCTAGTTGCACACATACGACTAAATAATTGAAATATGCATAAAGTAATATTATAAATATATCTGGTAAATGTGGTAGTCTTATGTACTGCCACAGCCATGCGGAAGGGCAGATCTAAATGCAAATTGGTTCTGATGGGAATCCCAAAGAATATCTGTCCAATTTGAGAGACAGGCCCATCATCAAACCCCTTAAATTTCAAAAGAATTAATAGGAGTCAAATCTCCAATTGACCTCAATTCTATAGACTCATAGCCTGAACAGCATCCAGTTCACGATCTGTGGTGGCATATTAGTAGAAATTTTAAGGCAAACTTTTAAAAATTTCATGAACATTGATTTTTACCCATTATTGCTGACAACTATTCTTAGGATGTGACATCAAATTACAGGCCACAGACAACAGAGACGGTACATAACAGTTTGAAGTGCAATTAAGAAATCCATTGAATATCTTGGAAATGTATAGAAAAGGTATTGCTGCGAAGAACTACCAAAAATGTCACGAGTTTGATAACAACTGCACATAAGCTAAGGATGACTATAAGATACAAAAGTAAAACCAACATAAGGATCAGCTAGTAGAATGACTATATACAACTTCCCACGCAAAGTATGGCTATAGATCTCATTTTGGCTCATATAAGTGTTTCATTCAATAATATTATCTCTTCAATCTTTTATGTAATGTTATTGCTGATAATAGATTTTGTCCATGATGATGTTGTTCTCATTCTTACAAGTAACAACGGCTACTACAGGAATCATTGCTATTAAGTACACAAGTAGTAATTTTAAAATTTAAATATAACTGTCTACTTCTCTTTTGCCATAATGCCTTCAATTTTTTATTTTTTATTTTGTTAATGCTCCTTTCCCACCCTAACAAAATTTTCAAGATGCAAATGAATCTATTTCATACACATAAACAACGACCACAAATAGTTCAATAAAAAAGCCACAGTTAAACACGCTGCCTGATATGCACAATTAGAGAACACGTAGGAACCTGAGTGCCCAGCAGTTGCTTCCTCTGCCTTTTCATCGATGCGGAACTTTCCTGATGAAAATGAGTCTTCATCCTCAGATGACCGCAAGAATGAGTTTTTTGTGTCATATAAACAAGAAACTTGCATCTCTTGTGGAGGAAATTCCACTCTATTCATGTAGTCACCAGCTGGAGAGTATATGAACTGGCTCCTCTTTGCTCTATATACAGCTTCAACCCCCTCAACTGGCATAGACATTGAAGCATCATCATGAGTAGTTGATGGATCAGAGGGAAATTTGGCACTACTTTGTAACACTTTAACTAATGGACGGTGTCTATTGCGTCTTTTAACAAAAGCTTCCTCAACAGGGCCATTCTGGGATCTTTTTCTTCTACCAGTTGAAGGATTCTTGCTATTTATGACATGATTTGGCGGAACTATGTCATCAGCATTGACAAGTGTAACAGGTGCGCTAAGCTTCCTTTTCGAGTAAGCAGTTCGTAGTCTGATATCCTGAAGACCCCTCATTCCTTGAAAAATTTCGGCATTTCCATCTTCATAGCCATGCTGTTCCATATACTTCTCCCTTCCAAGGTACAAAGGATTACCCACATCCTCTTCTTCATAAGAACCTAACTTCTTGGAAAATGGATCAGCCTTCAAACTATAACTGAAAGCATCTGTTATTTCATCACTTTCATGGAATTTTTCTGAAAGACCATTATCCAAACCCATACGTTTAGGCATAAATCCCAACTTCTCACTTGTGTCCTGAAGTTGTTGCTTCTCAAGCTCAAGAGCATGAAGAATGGCATCCTCCCTACGAGCATATTTTTCTCTCTTCTTTAACAAATTTCCTTGAACTGCCTCAGCCCTCTCAATACAAGAATCAAAATCCCCACATCTGAATGCCTTTACTCGTTTTGATTTCTCTAAGTTGTACCAATCCCTGTTTTAAGATATAATAATAAAAAAAAGAGAACTGAAGACGGCACAGAATGCATGACTCATGCGCCACTTAACAGCCTAAGCTAAACTCAAGATCACAGCATGGCAAAACATAAAGCATATTCTTGTGAATTCACTATGAACTCTTCTTCTACTTCCACCTGATAACCAAAAGTATCAGGGACATAAAACCTAAACTAGGATCCATGCGATTACATGAATTCATTATAATATGGATACAAAATAATAGTCCAACTAACACTAAAAAAATATATTCAAGGACGAAATTTTCATGTTGATGTCAATCAAAAGGATCAATTTTTTTTCAAATAATAACAAAATGTCATAAAAAAACTTAAGACAAAACAGATAATATAACCATAGATGCACAATAGCAGATCATATTGAGCAAACCAGATCCAAAAAATGCAACCTCACAAAATCAGAGGCGAAACGAAGTTGGGAAGAACCTTACACGCTAGCGTCTTCCCTCCCAAGCAGCTTAACCGGGGTACCAGATCTGGGAGACATGAGGTGCGACGCCGAGAGCTCCTCCGGCCCGAGAATCCGACCAGGCCACCACGACCCGTTCCGCCGCCGCACCCACACGATCGTCCCCGCGCTGCCGTCAATCTCCTGCAACCCTTCCGAGGTCTCCATAACCGTCTCCCCGTCCTCCACACCATTCAAGAGCAAAAGCACAGAGCAAAAACTTTCGAAAAACCCGAACCAAACCACCCAGAGCCCGATCGGCCAGGTTCTCAACCTCCGGCGAAGAAGAGACGCAGTGCAGCGGTGGTGTCCAGAAGCCTCCGCATATCGCGGATCCGCCGGAGGCAGTGCTCTTCCATCAACAACGGCTCGCCACCGCCGTCGCGGACCTCGCTCCGTGCGCAACTGCCTCAAGACCTGTTCGGTGGCGGAGAGCGCCGAAAATTGGCTGGTCGGGGGAAGGAGCAGAGAAGGGTATAGGCGACGGCGACGGCGACGGCCGGGCGACGGTGGTGGTAGCGGCGGCAAAGGCGGCGATACCGGCCGGAGGTAGTTTCGGTGTTGAATGGGCCGATCTTACTTTAAAGCCCACCCGATGTCATGGGCCGGCTTTGGATTTTGGCTAAGGTTGGGCCTTGCCAATTTAAAAAGGCCATTTTCACATAACTCGTGCGGCTGGTTGTAAATGGTCTCCGCGGGTTATAAATGATCATCTAAATTACCGATTAATAAGATTATCTTAAATTAAGTAAATATAATAATGCAGAATTTATTCACTGTAAATAAAAAGGTAAAATTTTTATTAATTCAACTTCTCATCCAACTCTTATATCTTTGACATCACGGCAAGTGATTAAATTTGAATTGAGATAACGAATATGGTAATTGTGAGTTAATCAAGTTGAATTTTACCTGCTCTTATTAATAAAAGGGAACTAAAAATTAGTTCTAATAAAAAAATATGAAATTCAAACAATCAAAATAAAATAAAAATAAAAATAATAAAATAAGCTATTATAATATATTATTAATTTTCCCAACGACACCATATCATATAATTATAGTCTATTTTATGATTTAATTAAAATTTAACTTTAAAATTAAAATTTATCTTTTAACTAGCCGCGATGGCACAACATTTTGCGTAATTTGTCTAAAACATGACTTTTCGTTCTTTTACTTTTTTTTTCTTTCGGGCAAATGAAGCGAGCAAAATTGAATTTGAGTTAAATTATATTTTATTTATGAAAACTTGCTTTGATACGATGATGTATCCGAGAAGAGGGATTTTTGGAATAAACCAGGCTTAACTTAGTGAGATAATACTAGACGCTCGACGAGTGCTTGAGAAACAAAAACATAAAGACACTCGACGAGTCTATTATTAATATATATAACAGTAGTTAATTAATTAAATTATATATAGATTATATATTTATTAATTTTGTTGTTATTATTGCTAATTTCATCTTGTTAGATTTTCCGTTGGCGCAACCAATCTTCAAATTAATCAAATCTACAAGCATTCAAATCAACTCGGATTATAAAATTAACGAAAAAGAAAAAGAAAATAGTTTCGTATATGTACGGTTCTAGCACAACGCGTACACTCTAAGAAATACTACTTTATAATTAATGGAAATTAATTGATCAACCTCCATTAGTAAGTAAATATGTATCAATGCATGCAATACCATAAGAAACAGCCAAATGAAATTCACTTGAAAATGTTCATGCAAACATTGTTTAATTAACTTGAAAATCTATTTTTGTATTCCAATTCTATATATATATATATAACGAGCAAACTGTAACTAAACCTTGATTCGATCACAAGCAAGTGTTTTTTTCACCTGCTGCACTGAACAGCTAGCTAACACCTCATTTTACCTACTCACAGCTTTCTCTAGCTCATACCCATTCTTTAGGAGCCAGCATCGGGGATCGTCACCAAGTGTTGTCCTTCAAGCTCTTCAATTAGCTTTTTTGCAATAGCTCCAGCATATATTGTCGAGTCCTCGCTGATCTGATCATTGAAATGTGAGTCGTTCAGAAACTATATATATAACACAGTTTCATCAATGGTATATTATATAATGTTAAGTAGCTTGGCTCACCTTCGTGTTAAACATGAAGATGTAGTGATCACCAATGTTTCCACCGGCCACTTGGAGGAGATTGAGTTGGAGCTCATGGAGGATCCTAGTGACCAAGAGCAAGCAGTTGATCTTCCTGCGTTGGGTGGTGAGCTTGATGATCGCTTCGTCATCTACTATCCTAACATCAACAACAGTGCCCTTCGATTTTCTTAGCAGCCATGAGCTCCTCAATGAGCCATTAATGGCGTTGTAGGAATGTTCTCCCTCCTCATCTCCTTTGAGGCAAGAGCTCTCCATATGGTCACCTGCCACAGCTTGTTCACTGTCTGATTTGAACTTCTTGCGTCTGTCTTTCGCAAGCCTCTTCTTCTCCACCAAGTTCTTCAACTCATCCACAGTCCTTTGCAGCTCCTTGATGTAGTCGATTGCACCCGCAACAATGGAGGCTTTGTCCTCCTATACGTATGTGTATGTAGCAAAATTGGGTAAGAACATATCAAGTCATATAGATTGTCCGAGAAAACGGTGATTGAATATCAAGAAATAAGATTGTGGGTACCTTGGTCGGGCTAGGAACAAGAGATCTGAGAGCCAAAAACATGTGTTTCATCTCCACCCTACGCTGCTTCTCCACACTGTTGCCACCCCTTCCATCCCTCCTCCGACCAAAGCCCTCCATCGCCTCCCCAAACACCACCCCTCCTCCTTCTCCGCCGCCTATATTGTCATCTGCCGCCGGCGATGATCTCAAGAAGGGGGTGGAGAGCAGTAGTTGAACTGGAGGGGCGGCTCGTTATACAGGACGCCGTTGCCGGCGGCGCCCAACACGGCCGCTGGGGGCGGCATCTGGTGGAAGTCGGCGAGGCGCTTCTTGGTTGGCGGAGGGAGCACCGGGGGCAGGTGGAGGAGGTTAAGGAGGTCAGGCGCAGGTGGGAAGCATGGGATCTGTTCATAGTTGTCTTGTTGTAGCTGGTCGTGGAGGAAGTGAGGTTTGTTTATTGGCAAGCTGTCCTGCACCTCAATGGAACCGTCCCAATTGTTGCTGTTGCTGTTGTTGATCATGATGGACGAGATTTGATGGGGTTGAATGTGGCTGTTGTTCAGATTCATGTATTCATGGTCCGGATTGGTGTAGCTCATATGTTCCAGTAGTGGAAGCTGGTCTCCTCCCATGGCGGTAACTGTGCCTAGGAGTGCATGTTGAGGAGAAGCAAGATTTAACTTGTTGTTAATGTCATTGAGAGGGGTTGAGATGAGGGAGAAAGCAGAGAAAATGTTGAAGGAGGAGGTTCTATCCGTAGCAGTTGAGTGACCATCACAACATTCCGGTGGTGGAAACATTGGTGCTCTAGTATTGATTTTAGAAGTCTTCTATGGCATCATAAGAGCTTGCTTTTGTCTGCATATTAAACAAGCTTGAGCTAATTCAGTAGGATGAAATGATATCCTGCATCCGATTTGTAAAGCAATCAAACAGTTGACATAAACATCGAGAGTAATGAAACGAAAATTTCAATAAATATCGTAGTAATCAAAGGCAAGAGAACATATATAAATGATATATAGTTGAACAAATTAAAGCAGCTCCATGTGAACATCAGAGCAGGAACTAAAATGGAATCAAACTATCTACCACCTTAGCAGAGGCCCAGAAGCGGAGGAGGTGAGATTGGTTAGAAGCAAGATGTTTGCAACACATCCAGCAAGAGGAAGAAGACGAGCTAGCTATTATACCAGAAATCCATCACCCTTAATATGCTTCTTTCAGCTTATAAAGCTCAAAACCAACTTGGACAGAGAGTAGAAAATAGGAATTGGTGTGATGATAAAAGGTGAAGAAAGCAGTTTGTGACACAGGAAAGTAGAGATTCTTCTGAGAAAAGGGTCCACATCAATTTCTGCATTACAACAACAGGGTCACTCCCTAGGAGGAAAGATGAGTTAGTTTTGCATTTAGACGATTACCCACCAAATAATATTTACATGTTGACCTTTAAATAAGCTTTTATCTAGGATGAGTTTTGTTATTGCAGTAGAAAGTGAGGTTAAACTGGTATAGATTGAAAGGGGTAGGTACTATGGGGATGGAGGAAAGGAGAGAGCAGCAAGTTTTGCATTGGACAGTACAAGCCGTTCACGGAAAGTGAATGCCACGGGCGTAATTTCAAGAATGTTTTTATTATGAGCTTTCTGAGGAGAAAACTAGAACCCATTCTGATACCAGATCAAGTATTTACAACCTTCTCGTTATTTTGTTTATATAAAAATGAGTAACTAGTTTAGCTTTGATCAAGCCAAATTGTTCTAGACATACCCAAAATGATAAACACGAATCTATAGAAGTCTTTAGGAAGATAGAAAGGCCTGTTTTACGATCGGTATCGATGAGATCCAACTATCGCAGTTGGTGTAGGACACGGAAGTTGGGAATTGCAAGACATGCCTTTCTTCCCTCCTATACTAACCACGGTAGTACTTCTCCCACCACCAATCATCAATATTGTAAGTATTCCTCCGTCATTGTATAATAGCAGAAACTGCAACCAGTCTTGGCATAGTGTAACAAGATTAATAACATCATACCAAGATCGTTATTAGCCCTTGAGCATTAAACATGCTATTTATTATTTCTTGGTAATTTCATACGTACATACATACATACATTATTACATAATATATATATATATATATATATATATATAATAGTATAGCATATGCTAAGGCCTTAATAGTAATATACTCTACTCGTACAAGTTGATTCTCATTAAACAATAAAATAGATTATAATGATTTAATATTTTAAAGATAAATTTAGAAAGATAAGCTATGATAATTTAACTTATTTTTTTAATTTTTATTGTAGTTTGATTGATTGATTTTCTTACTTTTCATTAGAACATAACTTTTTATGCCCATTTTATTAATACGAGTGGATGG
>JAURVB010010293.1:0-11632 GCA_033002965.1 Piper betle | reverse complement strand
ATAGACTTAAAGACCATGTCAGCAGAAGTGGTGGCTATCAATCCTGTGGAGCAATTAACAGGATTACTGGCAAATTTGGTTATTTCAAATGATTTAGTTGATCATGTTAAGCTAGCACAAATGAGTCATGAGAAGCTGAATGAAATGTTGGACAAGATTCCTAACATTGTAGTTGATTCTAATAGTGTGATCAGATTTAGAGGAAGGTTGTGTGTACCCAAAGATGATGCACTAAGACAAAAATATCTTGGAGGAGGCTCATCGCTCGAAGTTCTCGATACACCTTGGAGTTAGTAAAATGTATCAAGATTTAACGCGAACCTACTGGTGGATTGGAATGAAGAGGGATGTTGTGTATTTTGTCTCCAAGTGTCAGACTTGCCAACAGATCAAGGCCCAACATGAACTACCTAGAGGACTATTGCAACCTTTCGAAACACTAACCTGGAAATGCGAGTGTGTCACATGCGATTTTATTGCAAAGTACCCAAGGATTCAGAAGAAGCATGACTCCATATGGCTAGTTGTGGACTGACTAACTAAGGTAGCTCACTTCAGCCCCACAAAATCAATGAAGACAGTGGAATACCTGGCAGGATTGAATGTCGACAATATTGTCAAGTTGCATGGGATTCCAAAGGACATAGTCTCCGACCGTAATCCGCTATTCACCTCACATTTCTAGGAAGTTTTCCGAAAAGCCATGGGGACCCAAATCAAGCTGAGCACAACATATCATCCCCAAACTAATAGTCAGAATGAGAGGACTATTCAAACTTTGGAAGATTTGTTAAGAGCTTGCATTCTTGACTGGGGAGGTGACTGGGAGAAACACTTAGCCTTGGCTGAATTCACCTGCAATAAATCTTACCAAGCCAGTATGGGATGGCACCATTTGAAGCCTTATATAGTAGACCCTGCAGATCTCCGTCGTGCTGGCTGAAGTCTACCAAAGCAGTTATAGTTGGGCTAGAGATGGTGACAGAAGCAACTGAAAAGGTAAAACTCATTCAGGAAAGACTTAGGCAGCTCAGGATCGATAAAAGAGTAATGCTGATACTCAAAGGAAGGACCTAGAGTTCCAAGTTGGGGAGTTTGTATACCTAAAGACATCTCCTACGAAAGGGGTGATCAGATTTAAAATATTGGGGAAGTTGAAGCTAAGATTCATAGGACTATTTCCATTCCTGGATCGAGTTGGAAATTGTGCATATAGATTAGCATTGCCACCAAGCCTCGTTGGAGTGCACAATGTTTTCCATGTGTGAAAGCTAAAAAAATATGTACGAGATGAAGATCATATCATCACCAATTTTGAAGACTTAGAGCTACAATCAGATTTGACCTACGAGGAAAAGCTGATCCGCATCCTGGCAAGAGAAATAAACACTCAGGAACAAGGAAATTCCTTTGGTAAAAGTATTGTGGAAAAATCAGGGATCAGTGGAAGCTACATGGGAGACTGAACAAGAAATGGCAAGGAAATACCCTAGCCTATTTAGGGCATAAGATTCTCATTATTGTAATAGCGTGAACCGATACTGAAGAAATAAAATTATATCATGATTATCCTGTAGTCGTTATAATATTTCGGGGACGAAGCATTTCTAAAGTTGGGAGGATTGTAAAGACTGTGGGAAATAATAATAATAACAATAATTGGTTGCGGATGAGGTCCAGAAAGGACCGAACATGGTCTGGGAAGGACCGAATGTGTTATATTCTTTACCCGGTTAATTCTACCCAGTCAATTATTTACCATTTTATTATTTACCCAGTTACCTGGTTAAGTGAAATACGGGTGTTTTCACATACCTAGCCACCATTTCATTTTATTTTATGAAGGACGTCCTCCACTCTAGCCTTCATTCACATTTTCTTCTCCTCTTCCTTACCAGCGTGGCTTCTTCCTTGCTTGGGTAACTTTCCTATCTCCCAAATCTTAGTTTGCAAGCATTTCTTAATCACCATGCTAATTTTTGTTGCTTCATCAATTCAAGATCATCATGTAAAGTTCTGCTACTTCCTCCATTCATGGGCATCATGTAAACTTGCTGCTATTTGTGAGATCCCTCAACTTAGTCCCACATCTAATACCTACTGGGAGAAGATCCTGTTTATAAGTGGGAATGGACTATAGATCTTTAACTTCCGGGGTACCCATTTTAAAGAAATGACTTGGCCCATTACGTTGCACTTTGAGCAGGGTCGTTAAAATGGTATCAGAGCTGACCTGGTTCTGTGTTAGATGGTGGGATGGACTAGGGACGTTGGCTAGGCTGCCGGTCACGGGCCAAAAAGGTCACGGGCTGGGGATAGCAACGGGCCAAGACTAGAAACGTCGGCTAGGCTGCCGGTCACGAGGCCAGAAAGGTCGTGAGCTGGGGCTAGCAACGGGCCAAGAATAGGCATTTTGGGGACGAAATTTCCTAAGGTGGGTGGATTGTGAGATCCCTCAACTTAGTCCCACATCTAATACCTACTGGGAGAAGATCCTGTTTATAAGTGGGAATGGACTATAGATCTTTAACTTTCGGGGTACCCATTTTAAAGAAATGACTTAGCCCATTACGTTACACTTTGGGCTGGGTCGTTACACTATTTCACCCGAGTTCATGATCGTTTTGTTGTGCCATTTGCTTCATCAACATCCTATGCTGTGCAATTGGTTGGGCTAGGATAAGGGAATTGCATTCTCATAGCGTGTTAGAAGTTCTAGGATGGGGTTTGGATGGTGGACAATGCTGTAGGTGAGTTCAGCCGTCCGTACCAGTCCATCG
The DNA here is from genome assembly GCA_033002965.1 of Piper betle. Lineage (NCBI taxonomy): Eukaryota > Viridiplantae > Streptophyta > Magnoliopsida > Piperales > Piperaceae > Piper > Piper betle. The sequence continues at coordinate 8,852 of JAURVB010010293.1, read as the reverse complement.
GCCACGATTCACGCCGTGCATGCTCACAACGCTTGGGCGGGATGTTGGGTTGTCGTGTGGGGAGAAGGGAAGAATTCCTAGTGGTGCTGCTGGCCGGACGGAGGTCACCTTGTATCCCCGAGCAGTATTGCTGGCCAGGAGTCGAGCGGCATGGTGCAGGACAAGCTCGACTTGGGTAGTTGCTGTAAAGCATGGACTTTAGGCTTCCAATTGGTTTGCTAGAGAAGGTTAAAGTTGATGGAGGATGTGATTTTGGTTTTCGAGTGCTAAGATAAGGGTTGGAGAAGAATGAAATGGGCTGCTTTGGGTGCAAGATGAAGGTGGAGAAGTGAAGAACGTTGGGGAAGAAGAAGATGACAAATCTGTAAATATGGGTTAACTTGATATCGACTCCTGTTAAAAATAATACGAACTTATAATCAATCTTTAAAAAATAATTATTTTAATGGGTTTGGGTTAAAGTTACTAAACTAATTAATTATTAGTCAGAAATCAACATGGACATTAGTAATAAAAAAATACGGTAATAATAAACGGTCGATAATTAATCGGGCAGTAATACAAACGATTAAATTAAATCTGAGGATTATACGTAATTAATAAAATAAAGATTTTACCTTTACCATATTAAATTAATATTAGGTAAATAAAGTTATTATTTTAATAATAGGTCAGTAATGTAGAAAATGAGTTATTAACCTATAAGTGGGTAAAAAATGCAAGTGTCAAACCTAAATAACATAATGAAAATAAATAAAGTTCGAACCTTTATTGAGTTGAATATTTTAAAATAATTTTATTAATAATATCTTTGAATTACAATATGTAAATTAATTTAATTAATTTAATCGAATGACTTAATTAATTAAATTACTATTAATAATGATAGTGACGAAAAAATAACCAGTAAACTAAATCATCAAGACCGTGTTTAAGTAATTATCATCTCAAAGGAAAATATACTAATAATAGTAATTAAATATTTGCTTATTAGTTAATAATTATTTTATCAATTGTTAAGAATTAATTATGATTTGGATAATTAATTTAAAATGTAAAGTAGAGCTTAAATTATTATGTCACATGAATAATCAATTATCTCACTAGATTTGTTGAGAATTTAATATTTAATATTTTTGAATGGTTGCATACTTATCTTGTCAACAAGTCACATCTTGATTTCCTAAATTACATTGCAGTTAATTAACAAGTCATACTTAATTTAATTAATAAGTTCATTAGCATTTAGTCATTGCCATTCAAATCATACAAATTCATTTTATTCACAATCAAAATATTTTACCATGTCAATCAAGCAAATCCTAATATTCTATGCTAATAATTATCAATTTTAAATAATTAGGTCGAAGGTAATTATACTCCATATCGTCGGCAATTGGCGACAATTAGGGTTTGGTCGTGCGTTTTGGGACTTGAATTCAGCACCGGGCAGCGTCTGAAGTTCAATTGGGTTCGGCAGAAGGACTTGATGCAAAGGCAAATATTTCCAATGAATTCTAGCAAATCATGTTTTCTAACAATTTTCTAGCGGGTATCCAGCGATGTGTACAGGGTTGTGGGTCAGCCCCGGCTTGGTGAGCTTGACACGACCATGGTGGGAGTGAGGGCAGTAGTAGTAATGGAGCGCATGTCTAAACTTACAAATTCAAAGAGTATAGAAGGCTCCTGGTTGAGAGTACTCGGCCTTTGAGCTCAAGGCCATGAGTTAATGGAAGATGTAGAGGGCATTAGTGTAATGGATTTCTTGAGCATGGGATAGTATGAAAATATCATGGCATAAGACCAGTTAGAATGAGACTCTGTTCAAGCCGAGCTTACAGCTCCTGATTAGTGCCCCTATAAGTGATTCTAAAGCAAAAGTATAGATGAATTATTTTATTTAACATGAGAGTCATATCTCATGTTCCAGTTTGATTATTTAGGTAATTTTGGACCAGTAACACTCGTTACTGACTTTTTCGTATTATATATGTAGGTGAGAACTTAAATGGCTGAATGTTGTGGGGTCCATAAGGAGCAGTGATGCAACATGCACACATGTGTCTACCAAATGGAATGAAAAATGTGACGTGATGAACTGTTGTGAATGGTTGTGAATAAAATGCTATAATGTTTTATTGTAGGAAGGGTTCTGTGAAATTATGATATGATCTATGTATGGTAGTTATTATGCGTAGAATTTAATAGGATTAGTTAATGGGGTCAAGACGTGACTCAAAAAATAAAATTGTTATGAAGTGAATGTTGTGTGAAGAAATGGCGTATTTAAGCAATGTTTTACGTTTTTATCATTATATATACATATTATTTACCCTATTACACTTTTTAAAAAGACTTTGTCCATTTTGTTTTAAAAATTGCTGCTTGTCTAACTTTTAACGGGTTGTTCTATTTTGTATGTGGATTGCATATCATATCATTTATTTAGAACAATGTTAGAGCCTAAATATCTCATCCATACATTGAGTGTTGCATCACCATCTAGAGATGTTGAGGGTAGATTGAATTAAATAGATTAGTGAATAGTTTGGTTCCTAGTATCAATTCCGATCTGGTTTGCCAGTGAACCAAATTGGGGTGTTATAGTCTTGGTATCAGATCAAACCCTTGGTTGATTAAGATGGTAAATGCTACTATAGGCGATGTGTGTGCAAAAGCTACTTTGACTTGTGGCGATAAGTATTTTTCTATTTTATTGTTTTTGTTTGAAGATTTTCTTACTAATCAATGATGTGACAATGTGTTCAGGTTAGAGTAGTGAATACTATTAGAATGGTGAGGCAGACTCACAGGACATAGACTAGGCCCCCATCCTCTCCAATGCCTTGACAGGACAATCACAACCATGGTCACAGTGACAGAGCATCTAGTAGACTAAGCACTACTATGCTACTAGGAGAGCCTAGTGTGCTAGTCTCACTTGGTCGATGTAGTGAGAGTTGTCGCCAAGATAGTCATCACAATAGCAGTAGTCAACAAGAGAGAGATAAAGCTTTTTCTAGGTTGGTTGAGGCTTCGATATAGATGTAGAAGAACCAAGAAGAATTTAGGAGAGAGCTCAGATAGATAGCCCTCTCAGTAGCTAGAGCTAAGAAGAGTCTAGGAGTGGACGATGTGGCACAAGGAGTGCTAGCAGTTCCCATGGATCCTCTGCCGCTGCCCGTCCTCCACCGCTGCAGCAGAGGACTACTCCAATAGTAGCTTCTCTATTGTCATTGGCCCCATATGTCAGTGGACCCGCAGTAGTAGGTAGGATAGACTGTGGGAGGAAGTGGAGCAATAGGATTTGATTGTGTGCCAACATGTACAGGACCACAGTTTTTGATGTATGAGCTAGGAGAATGGTCTAACAGATCTAGAGAGGTAGGAAATTTGGAACTGTGGCAGTATGAGAAGTATGTGAAAAATGGTGGTTGTCCATTTTTCATGAAGTTGGATATAGAAGAGGTATTCTTGTGGATATCATCAGTCATAGGAATGGTGGGTAGTATGACATGCCCAATGGAGCATAGGGTACACATTATTATATGGGCGATAACACCCCGTTTAGGTTCACCCATGAACCAACCCAGAAATGTTACCAGCGACTGAAATGTTCGCTAATTTACTAGATTCGGTTAAGCTGACCTGGATCTACCCTTGGCATCTCAAGATGGTGATGTAGAAAAATGGTGGATTTCCATTTTTCATGAAGTTGGGCGTAGAAGAGACATTCTTGTGGATATCATCAACCATAGGAGTATCGGGCAGTATGACATGCCTAATGGAGCACAAGGTACATGCATCATTATAGAGGCTATAACACCCCATTTAGGTTCACCTGTAACCAATCTAAAAATGTTACCGGTGACCGAACTATTCGCCAATTTACTGAATTTAGTTAAGCCGACCTGGATCTACCCTCAGTGTCTCAAGAACGTGACAGTGTCCCCTTTCTATCTCATTTGCTTTCCTTGGACACTTTCAAATATCCCTTGTGTGGGAAAACCATTCTCTTTCCTCTTAGCCCTCTACATCCACCATTTTATTTATGGCCTTGAGTACAAAGGCCGAGTACTCTTAGGCATGCACCTTCAGTACCCTTTGAAGTTACAAATCTAGACATGTACTGCATAGCAGTACCCGTAAACCTCTACACTTCTCTAGGTTTGAAAAACATAAAGGTGGAGTTATCAGGATCCCTCGGGAATAGAACATAATTTCACCAATTCCAGAGCTGGCTTTGACAACTATCTCAAGACGTGGTCGTCGGCTTTCCCTCGTCTCACATCTAACTCGACTCGTCTGCTTACCTGTTAAAATAAACATGATAGAGTAGAGAAGTCAAACCAGATGCGAGTCCTAAACGGACTTGGTAGAATCTCTAATCATGGTTGTGCGCTTATACGCTAAATCCTACTCGGTTTCTACACATCAAATCTAGAATCTAACGCCTGCTAACTAAATTATGCATCAAACTCATCATGAACATCAAACTCACAATACAATCATCATCCATCAAACAATCTCTATTCACACCAATTTTATTATGTTTTTCTAAGTTATGTTGCAGCCAATTTGCATACTCAGATTTAATTTACTTAATTAAATCACTAACATTCATTCATTATCAATCAAATCATGCAAATCATCACTTCATTTACAGTCAGGCATTTATCACAACAAATAATCAATCCTTGCATCTCATAATAACAATTATCAATTTTAATTAATTAAATCAGGGGTAATTATACATTGCGTCATCGGTGACGATGATTGATGGCAATCGATGACTAGTTAGGGTTTGGTCATGTGTCTCAGAGCTCGAATTTGATACTTGGCGGCGATCAAAGTTTGGTCGGGTTCAATTAGATGAGTTTGGCAGAAGATTCAGTGAATTATAGCGAATCCAGTTTTCCGATAGTTTTTCGGCGACTGTAGTCGGTGGTGGCTAACCGGCCGGATGGTGGTGGTATGGGATACCGTTGGCACCAGCTCGGTGAGTTGAATATGTCTACAATGTCGACAAGGTCGGCAGAGGTGGTGGCTCACCGGAAAATGGAAAAATAGGGGCGGCTAGCGGTGTGGTGAAGGGATCTGGCCGGGATGGGCACTGTTGTGCTCCGCACCAGTCGGGGAAGGTCATGGGAGGGTCAGTAATGTCGAGACGGTGACTGGAAAGCAGCGGCAATGGTCACCGAGAACGGGGGCGTTGTACTATGGCTTGGCAATTCAGTGTTATGGAGGCTGGGGGCACTCGGGCCATCACAACAATGGCAGGGGCATGGCGGTAGTGCGGCGGTCGGAGGCCGCGTCGGCAATGGAGAAGGAGGGGCGGCAATGAGGGTTTGGGATGGGAGGGGGGGGAAGGGGGAGAAATGGGTCGGTGGTAATTTCGTAATTAAAAGTTGACTCGACTTCGACTCTTGTTAAAAATAATAACTAACTAGTAATAAATCTTAAAAAAATCCAAAAAATAGGGAAAATTATATAAAATATAATAGACATCATAATACCATATGACATGTTCTATAACTAATAGCCCACCCAAACTGCCCTATAATGTGTTCTAATGCGTTATTCGGCCTAAAAATAATTTTGTGATCAAGTACATAAATAAAAATATACTAGATACTTTCATTCACTTTGATAACTCATTTTTCACTATCTTTCTGATGTTATCATCATATACTCAAGTACACTTGACCCTCATCGCTCTTAACTCATGCCTAGCCTCGACTCAGCATGCCATTTATGAAACTGACTCCACTCAAATTGACAGTTGAATCGACTGGGTCGCTAATGTAAAACTCGGACTTAAGTCACGGGTTTGTAAACCTTCCCTCCTTAGAAAAATTTTGTCCTCAAAATTTTAACCAAAGAAGTTTCAAACTTGTCCATAATCTGAAAAAAGTAATCTCTAGTAAGGTACCTGGTTATGAAGCTGGTTACTCAAATATCTTTGGGTATATCTTCCTAATCTCATCTTCATGTTCCCATGTAGATTCTTCAACTTCTCTTTGAGTCCATTGCACTCGTACTAAGGGAACTCTTTTTCTTTGGAGAATCTTCCCTCTACGATCCACAATCTGAAGTGTATCTTCTGGATACGTTAGGTCTGGTTGTAGCTCTTTCTCTTTGAAGCTAACAATATGAGAGCTGTTTGCATGGTATTTCTTCAACATTGGCACATGGAAGACATTGTGTCCAGTTGATAGTTGAGGCGGCAATGCTAGCCTGTAAGCCACTAGTCCAATGGGCTCGATCACATCAAACGGTCCAATATATCATAAATTGAGTTTCCCTCGTGTCCCAAATCACTTGTTTCCCTTGGTCTGAGAGACCTTAAAGAGATTGTGATCTTCTAACACGCATTGAAGTTCCACTTAATTTCTCACTAAAGAATGCAATAGGATGCTTACACTGACTAAGAACAACACCAATATCATTTTTAGATGCACACTTATCAAAATCTGGCAATGCTAAACATGGAGCTTCAATAAGGCACTTTTGAATGAGCACAAAAACATCTTCAGCTTCATCAGTCCACAGAAAATCCTTAGATTTCATCAAATCAGTAATAGGCACCATGATAGTGCTGAAACTTTTAATAAAATGCCTATAGAAACTAGCCAATCCATGGAAGGAACGAACTAGTGATATCGAGGAAGGAGACTCCCATTCCTAGATAACCTAAAATCTTACTCTCATCAAGCCAAAGTCCGTCAGCTGAAACCTCATATCTTAGGAAGATCACCCTCAAAACACAGAAGAAACACATGCTAGGATTTGCGTATAACTTATCCATCCTCAATGTAGTGAAAACATCTTGCAAGTGTTGTAGATGAGACTCCATGCCTTGAGTATAACCAAGTATGTCATCAAAGTAGACAACAACACACTTTCCCATAAATGCTCTCTTTCCATTAAATGCTCTCAAAGTCTCATTCTTGACCCTTTCCTAAAAGTACTAGGTGCATTAAACAAACTAAAAGGCTTGACCGGCCACTCAAACAAGCCTTTTCTAGTCTTGAACACCGTTTTCCACTCATCTCTAGGCCGTATACAAATTTGGTCATACCCACTTTTCAAATCTACTTTTCAAAACACAGTAGAACTACTCAAATTGTCCATCAGATTATCCAAACGAGGCACAGGAAAGCTGTAATGAACTATAATCTTGCTAACAGCTCGACTATTCACGCACATATGCCAAGAGCCATCCTTTTTAGGGACAAGTAAGGTTGATACAGCACATGGACTAGTTCTTTCTCACACATAACCTCTTTCTAAGAGCTCCTCTACTTGTCTTCTAAGCTCATGATGTTGTTTTGGTGTCATTCTATATTAAGGCTTGTTCGGAATAGAAGCATCCGGAAAGAGATCAATTTGATGTTGAATAGTGCGCATAAGAGGAAGACCTCGAGGTAAATCATCAACCAAAACATTAAAAAATTCCTCAAATAAGTTAGCACAAGATGGGGGCAATGTGGAAGAAGTATTAGTAGACGCGACATGTCTGAACGCCACCAAGCTGGACATACACCTTCCTCATCTACTTCACCTTGAAACTGATCCAATGGAAGATAAATAAAAGCAATACTTCTTGGGGATTAATGTCTTCTAGGGAAAGAAATCAATGGTCTTATTGTTGTGGACCCAAGAATAAACATTAGTTCGACCATCCCATTTCACAAGTCGATCAAATTGCCACGATCTACCTAAAAGTGGATGACAAGCATACATCGCAAGAACACCACATAAAACATCATCTTTGAAAATACCCATAATAAAAGGCACAAGGCATCGTTTAACTACTTTTAATGAAGTATTAATAGCTAACCACGCCAATTTGTAGGGATGAGGATGCAACTCCGCATTCAACTTAAAAAAATCAACCGTTTTTCATCTATATTATGTTCTTACTTGCAGCAAGATCAATAACCAACTTAGATGGTTGACCATTAATGTAAAGACCCGGAAAATAAATAAATAAATATATATATATATATATATATATATTTGACACGGTGGGAACATTGGTATTCATGAATTTATTTAAATTATTTACCCGCTACCCGGTTAATTATTAATTACCCGGTCAAGGGGAAAGTATTAGTTAACCGGTTAAGTATTTTTGCCCGGTTAAGTAAACCATACCATTTAACCGTTTAAACTAGTAAAGTGAACCGTATCACTTACCCATTTACACGGCAACGAAGTGTGTTTTCATATACCCTAGGCCTTCTTTCATCATATAAGGAGAAGGAGGGGGCGTCATTCACATAAGTCTCTTTAGACAGACGCCGGTTTCCCCTTGTTCTGGTAAGTTTCTTCCTCTCTTCTTCTTAGTTTGCATGCATACATATGATAAAAATTATAATAAACTAGATAATCATGGAAACAAAAAACTAAAATCAACAAGAAAAAGGAGAAGTAAACTGGACTACAACCAGAAATCCACCCAGGAATGTAAATTGCTGCCGTGCAGAAATTCTTGGTTGTTTGTGATTAATTACAGCGACAAGTCATAATCTGTTGCTGATCAGTTGCTGCATCAACGTCCTTATGCATGTTGTAGTCATTATAAGTTAGATTTCATAGAATTTATGGCCAAGGATGGTAGCACGTCCTGCTGAATTGCAGCACCAGCACCATGGCGATTGTAACGACCTGCCATTTTTCATGATAATATTGTGGGCCTAACTAGCTAGGTGTTACTCAAAATTAAAGCAATTATGTCAAACATTATTAGAAATCATAACTTATAATAAAATCCCATAGTCTTGGACCGTTTCCCAGCAGCCACGCTTATTCCTCAATTAAATAACAAAAAGGAGTCCTCATATTAC
>JAURVB010010292.1:0-13482 GCA_033002965.1 Piper betle | reverse complement strand
GGAAACAAATAAGATAAGGGATGAAATACTCACACAGTAATGGGGAGGTCGCCTGGGACAGAGATGAGGGTTGAAATACTCCCTCCTCCTGCATATATATACACTTCAACCATTCCCTCCATTAAATTCTCAGACCCCATCATCCATTGGTATTTCCTAGGTTCAACGAGCCCCTTCATTAAATTCTCACACCCCATCATCCATTCATTGATAGGGTATTTTCTAGGTGACCTTACGCCACCACCTCAGCTGACATAGCCCAAAGTCTAGCTAGTTGTTGACCCTTGTCCACCTTGCCCTTCCGACTCAACGCGTCGGCTACAACGTTCGCTTTTCCCGGATGGTATAAAATTTGGAAATCATAGTCCTTCAAGTATTCTATCCACCGCCTCTGTCGAAGGTTAAGGTCATTCTGGGTGAAGATATACTTCAAACTTTGGTGGTCGGTGAAAACCTCGAACTGAGCTCCGTACAAATAGTGTCTCCAAATTTTCAGAGCAAACACAACTGCTGCCAGTTCCAAGTCATGGGTTGCATAATTTTGCTCGTGAATCTTCAATTGGCGAGAGGCATAAGCCACCACCTTACCATCTTGCATAAGGACACATCCTAACCCCACTAGAGATGCATCACTGAAGACCACGAATCCTTCGTTGCCATTTGGTATAGTCAAAACTGGTGCAGTAGTTAAACTCTTCTTCAAAGATTGGAAACTCTCCTCACACTTGTTACTCCATTCGAACTTGACCCCCTTGCGTGTAAGCTTAGTCATTGGCGATGCCACCAAGGAGAAATCTTTAATGAACTTCCGATAGTAACCTGCTAGTCCAAGGAAACTTCGGATGTCTGTGACTGACTTGGGTTGTGGCCAATCAGTAACTGCTCTCACTTTTGATGGATCCACTGCGACCCCTGCCTTTGAGACAACATGTCCGAGGAAATTCACCTCCTTCAGCCAGAAGTCACACTTTGATAACTTGGCGAACAATTGATTCTCCCTCAAAACTTGAAGAGCAATGGACAAGTGTTTCCCATGGTCCTCCTCATTATTTGAATAGACCAGAATGTCATCCACAAACACAATAATAAACTTATCCAAGTATTCGTGGAACACCGTGTTCATAAGTGACATAAAGGCCGCTGGTGCATTTGTCAGACCAAAAGGCATAACCAGAAACTCATAATGTCCATATCGAGTTCGGAAAGCCGTTTTCTGTATGTCAGATTCCTTCACCCGCAGTTGATGATATCCGGACCGCAAGTCTATTTTTGAGAATATTCCGGCTGTTTTCAACTGATCAAATAAATCATCAATCCTCGGTAAGGGGTACCGATTCTTGACTGTCACTTGATTGAGCTGGCGATAGTCAATACACAATCGAAGTGAGCCATCCTTCTTCTTTACGAAAAGAACAGGGGCTCCCCAGGGTGAAGTACTTGGTCGGATGAAGCCTGCCTGCAACAGCTCTTCTAATTGACTCTTTAACTCCTTGAGTTCCGCTGGAGCCATGCGGTATGGTGCTTTAGAAATTGGTGATACTCCAGGTGCTAGGTCAATGACAAACTCCACTGCCCGCTTAGGAGGTAACCCTGGAAGTTCACCTGGAAATACGTCCGGAAATTCTGCTACCACCGGAATCATGGACAACTCTTTGGGTTTGGACTCAGACTCCTCTAGAGTTGCCGAAAAGGCTTTACAACCCTCACCAAACCACTCAGTTGCCTCACTAACTGACACAATACAAGAGGATGGATCATTCCATGACCCTTGGAAAATGACCCCCATCTCACAATTACAAGGTTTCGTCAACACTCTCCTCCCTTTACAGTCGAGAAAAGCCTGGTGTGCAGACAACCAGTCCATTCCCAACAGTACATCAAAGCCTATTATCCCATAGACAATGAAATTCCATACATAGGGTTTCCCTTGTATATCCAAGGATAGGTTAGTCACTCCTAACGTTGTGACTTCCCCGTCTCCCGTTGCAGTAGTGACCCTATAAGTCTTGGGTAATGTAGACGTTTGGAGTCCTAAACTCTTAACTAATCGGGATGATAGGAACGAATGTGTACACCCCGAGTCAAATAAAACATCCACACTAACATTTTGAATCAGAATTTTACCTCGAACTGTGTGGTCCTCGTTCTCAGCGTCCTCGATTTCGACCGCAAAAAGTTTCGCCTTCCCTTTGTCCACCGATTTTGCAGGTGCTGGGTAGCGATTAGGAACTGGTGTCTTCTCCTTTTCAGGTTGCTCCTGTTGTTGCTTCAGGGGCTGACGACACTCATTTTGCAGGTGTCCCGTCCTTCCGCAATTGTAGCACCGACGGGGCTCACTGCATAACCCTGAATGCATCTTGTTGCAATTTTTACATAGTCGATACGGAATCTCCTGAAACTTCCTTTTGCGGTTCCCATCGACATTCCGTTGATAGTTCTGCTGCTGGTGTTCTGCAGACCTGTTTTTGCTACTACCCTGGTTGGCATTCTTATGTTGCATAGTAGCCTTCCCCTGTTTCTGTGCACGGACATAGTCGTACACCAACTCATGAGTAGTGGCTGCCTCAATCACTTCGGTTATAGTGCCTCTTGGCGCCGTAGCAACCCTACTCCTCAATTCGGGCTTCAACCCCCAGAAAAATTTGTCTGCTCTGGCCCGGGCAGTTGCCAGACTCCCAGATGCAAATCTCTCCAATTGCAAGAAATTTTTTGCATACTCTCGGACTGAATCATCCCTCTGAGTTAGAGTGGCAAATTCCAGTGCTTTCTTCTGGACAACAGACTCAGGAAAATATTGTCCATTGAAAGCTGTTACAAATTCTGCCCAAGGAATGGACGAAATCTCCCGTTGATGGAACGCAGTCTTCTCCATGGATTTCCACCAATAGGATGCTTCCTCCTGAAGCATGCATGTCGCCAACCTCACTTGATGGCGATGAGGCACAGAGAGAGCTCTAAATGCTTTCTCAGTAATGTCCAACCAGCTCTCCGCCTTCATTGGATCAGTCCCACCAATGAATACCTCAGCTCCGTTCCTCCGGAATTTCTCTACAGTGTATCGATCACTGTCATCCCCAACTGGCAGTACCACTTGTCGGACTACCGGTGGCACTGGGTTTGGAAGTTCCCCTCGCTCGCCCGGGTCAGCTATCCCTACCCGCTCTTGGGCGCTCCCCTGATCCCCATTTGGGACACTACTAGGACCCGCAGCCGAATTTGGAGCTCCATTCCCTGTTACCAATCCCGGTAATCGCTGCGCTATGTTCTGAATCACAGAACTGGTATTATCTGAAGCCTGCGCAAGTCCCTGTATGGCCGTCAAAATTTGGCCTAACACACTCTCCACGTTCGTGTCCGACTGCGCAGCTTGGCTCGACTTCCTTCGGGTGCCTGCCATCTAAAATTTATTCCGTTATGGTTCATTAAATTTTTTTCAATGATTACTTCGGTTTGTTAGTGAGTCCACTAATTCCCTAATGACATACCCCATTGGAGAAAGATAAATATTGGACTCTTCAACAAGGTACTTGAGTCATAAGATGTGAGCTTTTGGGAAACCTGGCTCTGATACCACCTGTAACGACCCGCCATTTGTCACAACATTGTGGGCCTAGCTGGCCAGGTGTTACTCACAATTAAGCAAATATGTCTAACATTTTTTTTAACAAAAACATATATAAAGATCCCACAGTCTTAGACCGTTTCCCAGTAGCCACACTTATTTCTCAAATAAATAAAAAAAGGAGTCCTCATATTTATTTTGCTCCATGCCCTGGTTGTCAATCACCTAATTTCGTATCTGCACACCTGCGGAGGCAATTCCGCGTTAGTGATTACAACACTAAGTAGTATAATAGATAAAACAAATCAAGTACATTCCACTATTTCCTTATGTTTATTTTAATATGCGGTGGAGCGATTCCGCTATACTCCAAAACAATGCGGAGGAGGTATCCGCTGTGATCCGCACACCCCGGCCGTAGCCCTTTTGTGGGGAGGCTACCACTACCGTCTCCAGTGCCAGTGCCTCGCACACCCCGGCCGTAGCCTTTTTGTGGGGAAGCTATCACTGCACTCAGGTGATTGCTACGCCCCGTTTGTGGGGAAGCTCTCACTACCAATTCTAGTGCCAGTGCCTCGCACACCCCGGCCGTAGCCTTTTTATGGGGAGGCTATCACTGCACTCCAGTGCCAGTGCCTTGCACACCCCGGCCGTAGCCTTTTTATGGGGAGGCTATCACTGCACTCAGGTGAATGCTATGCCCCGTTTGTGGGGAAGCTCTCACTGCCAACTCTAGTGCCAGTGCCTCACACACCCCGGCCGTAGCCTTTTTATGGGGAGGCTATCACTGCACTCAGGTGATATGCTAGCCCCGTTTGTGGGGAGGCTCTCACTACCAATTCTAGTGCCAGTGCCTCACATACCCTTAGCCGTAGCCTTCTTATGGGGAGCCTATCACTGCACTGCAGTGAGACGGTGTCACTAGTCTAGAAATAACTTGTATCAAACTGGAACATGAGAACAAACTCTCATGGAAAGCAAACAATCATATATCTTCCTCAAGAACTCTCGTAACAGCAACTACAAAGGAGCCGTTGGGCAGTTGACTCAACAGCATCCTGATCTATCTGGTACAGTGCCGCTCATGGCACTTCTTTTTCGGTACTTCACTTAAAACTTTATCCTAAGACCTCTCCGAACCTCCTTATTACTCCTAGCCTTGAGCACGAAGGCCGAGCAACTAAAATCATAACATGTTTATCATAATTTATGATTAATTAAACTAAAATCATGAAGTTAATAAAATTAATTCTAATATGCTACCATGACCACAACATGCATATAATAATACTAAAAAAGAAGGAAAACCACCTCGCAATCGGCACTGAAATCGGTGCTGACAGAGAAAGGCGGTGAAGTCGGGCCGGCGGTTTTTCGGCCACTGTGCCGGCGGTTTTCCGGCAGTTCCCGTGGTTTTCGAGCGACTGCTCCGGTGGGGCAATTGGAGGTAGGGGTTACCACCGTCTTGGCGAGCTTGACCCAATGGTGGTGACGACAAGGGCAGTCGCGGCGGCGATGGTCACTGACGGCGGCATCGAGTGCGGGCAGTCACTCCGATCAAACCCACGGTCGACCTCGATGGCAGTGCTAGGTAATGGGGAAAGGTAGGAGAAGTCAAGGGAAAGGGCTTCAACGTCATGGCGGCGGTGGCGGTCCGGTGCAAACGGCGGCGGAATCGCATCGGGAGCGGCCGTAAAATCGTGGCGATTTCTGGCATCGCGACGGCAGGACAGCTAGGCGTGGTCAGGGCGGCAAGGCGATGGCACGGCTGGGCTGAGGCGCCATCAATCAGCAGCGAGGTGGTGTCGGCGGCGGTGGCAAAAGTCAAGGGCGGCGGCTCGAGTCAAGAATAAAACTTGACTTGACACCGGCTCGAGTCAAGAATAATAAGTAACTCGGAAAAAATTCTAGAAGAATCCAGAAAAATTGGGAAAAATCACATAAAATCAAACAAAACAACATAACATCCAAATGACATGCTGGATAACTAATAACCCACCCAAATACCATCTAACGCATCCTAATGCGTTCTTTCGGCCTAAACTAATTCTACGGTCACAACATGAAAAAAATATAATCAATGGTATACTCTCATATCTACTAATAACTTAGTCTACTGATGCGAATATGATGCTATCATCGATACTTGGGTATACATGAACCCTCATAGCACGTGTACACGGTCGGCCTCAGCCCCGCACATGTGTTCTGAAAGCTGAACTGACTCGAACCATGGTCAAACCGATCGACTAACGACTATAAAACCCTGACTCGAGTCACGGGTTTTACAGCCGATCACCACCACCGTTGCCTCCACATTGACATTCTCTATCGATCGCGACCGGTGGTGGCCTCAATCATGCTGTCGTTGGGGATTTCCGTAAATGGGCACCACTGGCCCAATTACCCGTGTTAGCGTTTGCCAACTTAGTCGTGCTCACTTGCCCGCCAACCCATCTGCCAGTGTGTGTCAGTGTTTCTGTCTGCATCTATTAGTCCAGACCAACCCAACCAACCCAACCCACCATTTAGTTAACCTAGACCGAGTTGACTCGGCCAGACTCAGTTGGTTCAGCTCAATTGACCTTATTTAGCTCATTTTCAACCTTTCGGCCATTTTTCATCCGTTTTTGTAATCCAAAATACCCTATATTACTTTACAAGTATATTCACGTGATTTAGCATCTTTCGATGATAAAAATATTTTTCTTTTTTTATTATTTATTTTATTTTGTTATTTATTTATTTATTCTTTATTATTCATTTTTTGTTATTAGTATATTTATTAATTATAATGCATGTTGATGAGATTATTTATTAATATTAATGATATATTTACTTATTAATATTAATCTTATTAATTTTTACTAAAGTATATATATATTATTTATTTATTATCGATTTGTTCATTATGTGTATGTTATTATTTAATTGTATTTAATTATGTATTCTTATATTGGATACCATGATGTTATTATTGTTTATGATTAATTAATATTAACTATTTGTTTAAATATTTATTTATTTATCAAATTATTATGTATTTATTTATTTAATTATTTATATACTTACTAATATGACTATATGTGATATTTACTTGAGTTGGCTGTGTATTTATATAGTATAATTATATCAATATCTTAAGATTAAAGTATTAATTATTTTTATGTATTTATTATCTATCTTTTTATCCATGAGTGTATTTATTTATTTATTTATTAGTCATTTTATGTATTATGTCATGATTTACATGCTAGATGTTTAGTTGTAGGTTTGTTTAGCACATTTTTCTTTATTGTAATGTTATTGATTATGTTAGCACACACAATGACCATGTATTATATAGAGATGACACTATTTTTCTTATAAGTGGGTTCGATATTGGTTTTGGAGTCGCAGCTCGCCATATATGGGACGTCATGCTTAGAACTTGGACTACATGTTCGATAGACTCTCCTTATCTTTATCACTATAGTTTATTGTGGATTTGATTTTCAAATCGTATGGCATGCTAAGTGACTGTTTTATCATATCATACTTAACGTAGACTATTTCGACGTATTTTACATGCTAGAATAGTGAGAGGGATGTTCCATTCCTGAGGGAACCTGATAAGTCTGCATTTTTAGTTCGTTACAACCGAATAAATTTGGAGGTTTATAGGTAGTATTTAGTAGAATGCACATCCATATATATGGTTTAAAGGGTACTGAAGGTAGCTGCCTGAGAATACTTAGCCTTCATGCTCAAGGGAAGGAGATATATTGAGGAAATGAGAGGGCTTAAGATATACTGGTAGTCCCAAGGGATCAAAAAAATGGGAAAATGTCTAGAGAAGCATCAAGAGACCGGTCAATTTAAAATGCTATTGGGTTTGCAGCCTAGTAGCTTCTCAATAGATGCCCTTATGGAGAGTTCAGTTGAATTATATAATGGTTTTCTTTTAAATGAGGATCTTCTTTTATTTAACAGTTTGATATTTAGTTATTTTCCAGACCAATGATATTTGTTACTATTTTTTTATACTATATATGTAGGTCTTGTGTTCCTGAATCGGTTTTGGTCGAAGGACAAATAAACACTACACACACTTGAGTTTAGCGTAGTTATTTTTGTTCATTCTTATATATATATATTTGATAAGTTTTCATATTTATTTAGTTATGTCTTCCATTCTCGAGATGACAAGATGGCTGTTGCGATCTATATTATTTATCAAGTCTTACAAATTAGCAGCTTTAAACATAAGTCGACTCAATTGTAATATTTTTAATTCGGTTCTTTGCTAAACTAAAATCAGGGTGTTACAAGAAGAACAAACAAATTAACTTGAACTAAAAAAGTGAAGTCGTGAATCATAGGTCTTCAGTCACTGAAGTTAATCATCATTGATAGTTTATTGATTTTATTTTTAGTTAAGTAGTTTAAAATAGATTACAAATTAACTGTACATTTTTCTCGCTTGCGTAAATTCAATTAAAATAGTCTTGACAAATAGGCTATCAAATTCTAGTTAAAACTTTTTGTGGTATGATGCTTGATTTCATCAATTTATTAATTGAACCATCCCTACACTTGCAAAAATTAAGCATAGGTTTTTAGCTAGTTTTGAATGTACAGATTCACGTCTAGTTGCAAGCATTAGGTCAAGCTTGCTTCCTTGTAGGGAAAGTCGTTTCTTTACTAGAATTTTTGCAGAGTGAAAAATAAGTTAAACCATATTTAAACAAGAGTTTTTTAGTAGAAAGCGAGGAGTGGGGGTGGGGTGGAGGTGAGGGGGAATTATTATTACCACGTGGTGGAAGAATCATAGATATTTACTAGAAAAGAGGAAAATATTAGAATTGTCTTGGATACCCTTGCTTGAGTAGCAGTTGACTATAGTAAAATTAAGATTTTTTTCTAAAAAAGTGGTTGGGCGAAACTAACCTAACCCACGATGGTTGCCCAGGTTACCATGGACATGATCTAAGCCACGGGACAATTAGATTTAGCCGAGGTCTAATCGATACAAAGCATGATTTGGCTTTCATATGAGCATGCAACTCCCGACCTTGGAGTAGGGACATTTAGTTACCCCCGCGCCATGGCTTAGCTTAGGTTAACAATTTTAAGGCCTTTAACGGCTTGATGAGTTACATTTATATTTTTTAATCACCATGATTCGGGTTAATTCGTTTTTTTTTGTTTTAGGCTAAAATTAAATAGTAATTTTGCTACTATCAAGTCAAAATTTTCAATCGTCCCAAATTCGTACAAAATTCCTAAATCACCACACAATTTTCTTTGCCAAAAAAGAAGAGTAAATAAGTTAGCAACCAAGGGTAATCTAGAACAGCAAACAGAAATATATTAAATGCGAAAGCGTCTGTTTTTCTGTCAAACCAAAAATACACGCGCCCACCTTTTTGGCTGGCGTCGCCAATAGCGTCATCACATCACAAAGCTCCAACCTGGCCGGCCAACCCAGCTGGCACATATTCTCCGATGCAAAGCCCACCTTTGGTCCACATATGACTGCCGCGTAAGAATTGGGGGCCCAGTTTCTAGCCCTATTTGTGTCAGCGTATAAAAGGCCCCATTCGCGCACTTCTCATAATCCGAAGTCTCTTCTCTCATGGCTTCAAAGCAACTAAGAAGCGGAACCCTCGACCACCACCGCCGCCTCCGCCGTCCTCAATTCTCTCTTCCAATCGCGAAAGGGAGAACTCAATCTTCGTGGCGGCGTTCTTCAGCGTCCTTTCCGGCCACCCACCGTCGCAAGCTGATGCTAGTAATATTTTTCCGCTTCCGACGACATTACTCCCCAGCGAGGAGGAGACGATATGCCAGTCATGCCGGAGCTCGGGTGTGGCCGCGGACAGTTGAGACGGCCGAGGAGGCGGCGAGAGCGTACGATAAGAAGGCGCTTGAGTTTAGGGGAACTTGTCAACCACTCCATCCAGATCAACATCAACATCAACAACAACAACAACACGAAGGAGAGCCGTCGTCGCCTGTCGGAAGAGACCAGTCGGAGAGAGTCAGCTGGAAGGAAGGGTTCAACGATGAAGTTGTATTCCAACAGGTGGTGGAGGGTGAAGGCTCGTATATGTTCACAAGCTCTGTTGCTTCGCCCTTCATCGCCATTGGTGGTGCTAGTGCTGCTACATCAACTCCTACCACTAGTGCTTCTCTGTTCCCCTAATCACAAAACTGCTACTCCGCAATGCTAGATATCAATCAAGTTTTTTGGTCCATTGATATCTTGTTGCACAATTATTTCTGGAGACAACATTGGTGATCAGTTCATTCATTTCATTGTAATTCAGCTTCTCTTTTTGTTCTGTTCAATAGAGAATAAGATCACAGATTTTATTACAAGCTCAACTACAATGTGTGTGCATGGTTTAATTTGTAGTATACATTGCTATGGTAAGATCTACATATCTATGTAAACCATTTAATTAAAAACTAGAGTTAATTAGAATATTGGTAAAATTTTTCCTAATTAGAAGTTCTGGCTTTAGTTTTGACTGTGAAAATACTACTAGCATTGTAAGAAAGCCTCTCCTAAAATGTTTGCAATTGGTTGTATTTTAGTAGTCATGTCCAGTCGAACCTATGGCTCTAAATATCAACCATGTAATTTTAGTTTTAATTTGCATCGGTTAAACATAGAATAGTTAGCTTATGCATGGTTGTCCCTAGCTTGTGAAGTTTTAAATCATACATGTATCATTAAAGTAATTGTAAGCAAATTAAACACCCTTAAACAGCTAGTTGTCTTGTATTATAAATAAATTCAAGATAAAATTGAATTTCTTTGATCTCTCACTCATTTCAGGCAAACAAAAGCTTATTATCAAAGTTTATTTATAATATTTTCAAATTGAAGTTCTTCAAAATTTTTCCTTAAAATTATTTAAACTCTATTAGTAAACATTATCTCTTAGTCGGACCACTTCTAACTGTGATTAGAACTAGGAAAAACAACCAAAAATTTTGATAACTAATTTCTAAGTTGCAAAATCAAATTATAAAAAATAATCAAAATAAGAAAAATAATCAAATATAATGCATTACATTTAATATTAGCTGTAAGATCCAATAAGCACTTAGATATGTATAAGTAATAACATTTATTTATTATTTAAATTTAAAATTGTCACCAATGATATTCAACAAGGACGAATTTGCTTATATTTGATTGGGCCTTGCAGTTATATTAATTATAAGATTTTATGACAAATTATCACTATTTTAAGCCATAAATTTTCTTTATGTCGATATATTCACACCATTAATGTTTTGATAGAGAAAAGAGTAATCTTATTTGTGTTTTCTTTTGCATGTCCTCCCCCTGTGACATAGTTTGATTTCCTCTGACATGTCTACCTATATGTGAGAGAAGATAGAGAGACTCTCAACAAGGAAGAGATGACACAAAGGGAGAAAAAAAATAGTGCGGATGCCTAGTATATGGAAAGATAAAAGTGATAAAGTCTTTGTAACTTTTTACCAAAATAGCACCCCTAATCGATTATCCACTCTAATAGGAATATAATAATCTAATTTTAAATTCTACATCAAAACTTTATATCATTCTGATTTCACCAAATTGCTCACAACATCTAACCACCTCATTAGTTATTATAATTTTACACACAACCGGTTCAATTTATTAAATGCTTGAAATGTAAAAAAAACTAATAACAAAATACAAAAAGATAGTTAACAAAAAGAGTTTGGAAATTAAATCCCAATCAAACTCCCAACCTAAAAATCTGACACATCCAACAACAACTTGGGGAGACCAAGTGTTTCCCTTATCTCTAACTCTTAATCAAAACTCCACCCTTACATACCATGTTAGCCTAACCAAGAGACCTCAGTTGCTACCAACCCAAAGCCCTTTAATACCATTCATAGAATATGGAAAAAATAAAAAAATAAAAAATATACATGTTTAATACGATTATCTTTCGTGATATATATATGTCAACACGGTATATTTGTGTTAAATTTTTACACAATTTTATAGTAACAACAAAATAATTTTTTTGATTTTAGAAAATTGCAATGGTAGTTTGCCACGATGGTACAATGATAAGTATAAAAACAAAGGTCCATTACCTCCACTAGACTGTAACAAACATAAAAAGTTTTAAAAAATAATTTAACGGCGATGGCCGCCTCTAAGGCTGTAAAGGTCAAGGGGAGAATGGCCGTTTAGTATGGCGTCTCTACCCCCTACAGCCATGCGAAATGGCTGCCATGCATATGTAACCGCATGCGTGACTGGTGACTAGATCAAATTAAGATAACTACTATTTTTAAGGATTGTTTAAGGTGTCATTGTAAGCATAATAATATATCTCTTTTTCCCGATTAATACCAACATAATTGTGATTTCTAAGTCTTTTGTTAGGATATTCTTTAGTTTACTCTCAATATGAAAATATTAGTATGTTTGCAAGTATTTTAGGTACCCTCTTAGGTGATTAGGAGACATCATTTAGGAGTTGAACATTTATTTCATAAATATATAAAAAGTGTACAATAATAATAACTCAAAAAGGGTGAATTTAAGATGTGGATGGGTGGATTTGTATTATATGTAAACCAAAAAAGTAAATAGATTTATAAAATGATCAAATTTATCAAACATACAATTTTAATGTCGGTACTGTAATGAATACATAGCCCGCATTATAATTTATCAAAGTAGAAGATTCAGAAACTATTATGGGGCAATTTTTACTTTGTTGGTTGGACAAAAGAGACTTAGCCCAATTACTTTTTGATTATTAGGTCTTAAATTGAGGTCCATCACAAACAATCAAAAAGTTCCTCCATTCTCCTCTTTACGAATTTCTTTCTTTTTCCCTGCTTTATATCTCCTAATCTTCTTCACACAATTTCCTTTCCATAATTATTGCAACTCACTTGAGTTTGATGCCCTATCCCAATTCTCAACCACCTCACAATCTTGGATGATTTCACATGTGCCTCGTCATGGAACGCCTCTTGTCCCTGCTTCCTAAAATGTGTCAAATGGATACAAAGTGGACCCACAAAAATATGTTAGAAAAGAAGACGTTAGTGGTGGGATTGAGCAATTAGTCAATATAACGGAACCAAATTTCCAAATAATACCAATCTTCGAATTATACCATTCGACACTTGAAATGTAGCACTGACCAGAATTGATATAGAAGCACAAATTGAACCAAATTGACCTAAATATTTTGGCCGGTTCAGTATCGTTTGAGTAGAAAACCAAAATTAAAATAGAAACCACTCTAATACATTAAATTATCAGACCATCTCAAGAAAATTAAATAAACAAAACAAGAGATTAGCGAATGCTAACAATCAAACAAATGTGATAGAAAAGTAAAGGGGATTTTCCCTAGGTATGGTTTACACATGACAACTTTTTTGATGTGGCCGAAGACGGATATATTTCTTCCCATGAGAAATATGCATACATGGTCAAGTATGTCCTTTATTGGGGAAATATAAAGTGAAGTACAATTATTAGTAGGGGCATGGAAAAGTTGTGCAAACTGAGAGATGAATATAATGTGAGCAACTAGATTGAATGGATTATCTCCACTCAACGTTTGTACTAGAAAATTTGTGGTGGCCTCTCTTCTGCCCTCTTTCCATTGCATCATCATCTCTCTGCTTCATTCTTTTCTGACTGCTCTCTCAATCCTCATTCATTCATTATTGTTGTCCATCATCATATTCTTTGTTTGAGCTTCCTTCTTTGAGAGTGAAAGAGTTTAGTGGTGTTGACTGTGGAGGTTAGTAAAGCATCTTTGCTTTAAATAGTTTGTTGTTTACGGTTTGAAATTAGGTAAGGGGAGGTTGTGTAACACCCCAAATCCGGTTCACGCTCGTGAACCGAACCGGCATGTTACGGGCCCCGG